>MJUT01006195.1:280983-293515 GCA_002080005.1 Gigantidas platifrons | reverse complement strand
CAACCACTCGCCGCGCCGACACTACGTACATTATCTAAGAGGATTTACTGTTATTTCAAAATGATTGAAGGTTAACTGAAACCTGAAGTACCGTACCTACCGCGGTATTCGGAATAAAGTTATTAGAAAATATGGCAGATTCTTCAATTTGAATAAATGACAATCGGAAAAGATTTAACTAGTCAGATATGAATTGCGTTATTTCATTTAGGACGGACCATTTAACTTTTTATCAAGTATATATAACACTGAAGGTGGTTTAGTTTATAGCGTTTAACGCTACTTACAACAATATTTCTGTTATATCGTGGCGGTCAGTTTTATTAGTGGAGGAAATCAGAATACCAGGGATTCCAACTCACAACTTGAGTGGTGGTAGACACTGATTGCACGGGTAATTGTAAATCCAAGTACCATACGATCAGGTCCACAACGGCCCCAACACGGAAGGTGAAAAAAAACAATAGTATTCTGAATATTTTATGTGGATCTAAATATAGTTTTGCAAGGATTTAAATAGCTCAGTTTACTTTACAAATCGTTCATTTTTTTTTTTATGAAATGGATCGTGTATGGTGAACATTTACTCTACATTTCAGTATGTTCCATTGTAAAACTACTTTTCACATCTATTGTGTACCAACTTCCTTATACTAAAAACATTTTATCATGTTACTGGAAAATTCACATATATTTTGCCTCAGCCAGTTGCCTTAGGGTTGGTCATATATCATATGACATACTGACAAACAATAATCACGAGTTAACATATAATTAGAAAACTGACAGGTCATATTGGACCTTGCTGGTATTTAAAGGGATTCTAAGGTTAATATCTTAATAGTACAAGTCAACATAGCTGTGGGTGTGTGGATGGACTAAGGCAGACAGTGATCTAAAAGTTGAAAATCTTTATTTATGGTTCTTATATGTATCCATGAAATGATTTTGTTATGACTAATTTGAGTATAGCAAGATATTGACATCAAGAACTGCAGGATGGTCTCTGACAGATAAAACTGAAAGAAATGTTTACTGCATTTTACACAACCAAATACAGTTTCCTTTTTTTCTCGCCATGCTTTGGATATTGTTAACAAGTTGTTTGCTTCTTATATAGCCTAGATTATTTGTGTAATTTGGAATTGCTATTTAATAATGGATAAAAACTTTAAAATGTATACTGTACAATGATGGATCCAGCAGGGACCAGGAGGTTCGGACCCCACACACCCCCTCCCCAAACATAGAATTTTCAATGTATATGTTCAAAAGTGGTAAAAAAAACCCATTGAATTGGGTTGATTTAATCTGGACCCCCTTAGACTTCCACCTCCCCCTTCCCTGCCAGAGACAATTCTGGATATGACCCAGCTGTCTGCAGTAGAAAAAATTAAACTAAAAGTGTCTGTAATATCTGGTAGTTCATATTTGTCACATTCATCAACTATAATTTTTATTGTCATAAATCAATAAACTGGAATGTGTTATCTTCTACTATTACATTTGAAACTTTCTATTTATCTTAATTCTCAGCAGTCCTAAATGTCACTCTCTTTTCTTTATATATGCTATAATTTTACATTTGATCATGACTACAAATATTGTTGTGTCCAAGTCCATGACCAACTTGTTCCATGTGAATTCCATGTGAAATCATTGTGATTTCTTTAAAATATTTTTTTGTTTTATGATCCTATGCAGTTTGATTGTACATCAAATCATAATCAACATCAACTTTCAGAAGTGACATTTAAAACTCTTCATGATCTACTTATACATGGTCTCACCTGTAGAATAAAAAAAAAACATTTCTAGCCCAAGTAATAAAGAAAGAAAATGAAGAACTAAAATTTATAACTATATTATCTTTTCCAGAAATAGTTGATTATGTACATGCAAAAAGTTTAAATAAAATGCAATTTAAAAATTATCTTTTATATATGTGTTGGTGGCAACTACATGAAAAAATAGCATTATTCCAGAAATGTTTGCTGCATGTATCATAAATGTCATACCAATATAACAAGTGTGCACACAATAATGATGTAATGAGAAAAAAAAAAATAATATGTACAGGTATGTTACATTACACCAAAATGTTAATACATGTTCATAATGTAATGAATACTTTACACATATACTTTGTAAAGCTTCCCTGGTAACACTAAAACATGATGTTTTATCAAAAATGTTGCATGGAAATTCATGTTAAAATCTAGACAGATGTACATTTTATTTCATTTGTACAAAATACCAGTGGGACTTATATAAAAAAAAATGTGTATTCACTATCTCAGTTTTCATGAAGAAAATTTCATAAGGGACAAATTCTATTTGCTAATTTTATCTTTCTATGTCTGCCTTTTTCAATCATTAGAGTACTATTGCTTATTCTTATTCTGATAAAGTTTGAAACATCTGATCTATCTATGTCTAATTTGAGAAAATTTTCAATTTCATATTTCTCTTTCAATTTACTGTACGTTCTCAATTTATTTCCCTTTTCTTCCGAACCATCCAAAGATAATTTATCTTTCCAGAATTTGATAAAATCCTCTTTCAATTTTTTGTTAGTAGAAAAAGTTAATCGATTTTTAGAAAAAGTATTTTGATTCTTCCAAACATGGCCGAATCTTATTTTATCAAACAACAATTTGATTTTTGAACAGTACCATCCAGAACAATTGGTATTAGTATCATAAACCTTTCTGATCAGACTTGTACCATTTGAATTAACAACATGATGCCAAAAACCTACCGAAAGTTTAATAGCATCCACTGAGCAAGGGATTATACCTAATTCACCTAAAACTACCAAATTGGATGCTGTTTTATTTACCCCTAAAATAAATTTTGCAAATTTTACTTGCACCAGTACTGGTTGAAATAAAAAATGTCTCGACTCAACATTTGCATTATCTTTCAACAATGTATCTAGACACAAAACGTCACTACAATAAAGTAATATAGGCTTAACACATGAATCAAACAATTTAAGATTTGGTAAAATATTTAACTTATCTGAATTCAATGTTTTATAAATGCAAAATAAAGCTTTTTTTGCCTTTCTACACAATAGCTCAGTTGCTTTAATGAAACTACCCGAAGGCTTAAATAATATTCCTACATACTTATACTCATTACTAATTTCTAGAACATGATCATTATATATAAAAATATATTTTCTGATCACTTTACCAGATTTATTAAATATCATAACTTTAGTTTTGTCTATATTCACACACAAATTCCACGTTTCACAGTAATCAGACAGCTTATTCAAACAATTTTGTAAACCATTAACAGACTCTGAAATTAAAATCACATCATCTGCATACATAAGACAAGATACTCTTTTGTTATCAATCAATGTTGGATCACAAGTGATATCGAATATCTTAACCATGTCATTTAAATATATTGAAAAAAGTGTAGGGCTCAAGCTACATCCTTGTTTTACTCCAACCTTAGATGAGAACATGCATGTTTCCCCATCAGTAAATTTAATTGCATATTTGACATCTTTATACATATTTTTCATGATATTAAAAAAGTGACCAGTTAGCTTATAATTACACATTTTATATAATAAAGCATCTCTATTCACACTATCAAATGCCTTCTTAAAATCTATAAAACAAACATACAGACATTTTGATACTTTAAAGGCTTTATCTATAAGACATTTTAAAGTTAAGATGTGATCACTCGTACGACAACCCTACTTAAATCCAATTTGTTCATTACATATGATATCATTTTCTATCTGTTTGATAATATTTTTGAGAATTTTTTTTCCAAAACAGCTAGATAATGCTACACCCCTATAATTAGATGGGTCATTGAAACATCCACCTTTGTAAATGGGTTTAATATAATTTTCCCTCCATAATTCTGGATAGATACCCGATCTTAAAATGGTATTAAAAAGGTTTACATACACTGTTGTGTTATAAATACAAGATATTTTTAACATCTCATTCAATATACCATCCGGCCCACCGGCCTTTCCATTCTTTAGACTCTTAGCAGCCTTTAATACCTCCTCAGTCGCAATATTAGAATTCAAAAGTTGCATGTCATAATTATCAAACTCTGCAAAGTTCATGCTTGAATCTGTGAATTTATTTTCATGATCAATATTCATTAAATGTTTGAAATACGTTAACCATTCGTTTGGAGATATATTAGAACTGGGATCATTGTTCACTTTTACTTTTAGTTTATCTACATATTTCCAAAATTCATTAGGATTTTTGTCTTCTGCAACTAAAATTTTCTGCAAAAGATTATTTTTGAATATTCTGTGTTTCTTTCTAGTTAATCTATTAAAATCTTTTTTATACACTGCAACTTTTTGTCTTAGATTTTTGTCCCAAGGATTATTACTTAAGTTCCTTGCCAAACCTTTTAAATGTCTATATTTTAATTCACATTCATTGTCAAACCATACCTTTTTATTCTTTTTCTTTTTAGCTCCAGATCTGTTTTTAGTTATTTTTCTACTGCCAATACTATTTGTTGCAGCATTAAATAAAAATGAGGAAAACTCTAAAACTTTTTCATTCACAATACTTTCAGTCATATTAAACATACCTAAATCTTTGTTTTCATATGACTTTATAATATTTTCTAAGTTTTAACGTAATGCATCATAGTTAAAATTTGGTAAGTTTGATTTGAAAACGGTTTCTCGAGCATCATTCCATTTAATTTTTCTCACACTATCATTTAAATAATTTGGCAACTGTCTCTCAGAAAACCGTGACAAAATTTTTACAAATATAGGACAATGATCAGAGAGCGTTGGTTCAAAATCACCAACATTAAAGCTGACTATATTTTGTAAGAAACTGGAATTACATATACAGTAATCATCAATTGATGCAGCAATATAATTATGATAAGTTATTCTACCTACGGAATCACCAATGGTTCTACCATTTAAAATTCTTTGTTGCGCTTCAGTACATAACTCAATAACAGATTTCCCGTATTCGTTTGTTTTTTGGTACAATTCAGTATTGCGTAATTTTTGAATGCCATCAACTATATAATTTTGAGGCAGAAAATCATCTAAAAAATCATCAGAATCATTTATTATATAATCTTGTTCATCTCCATTAATATGTGCATTTAAATCCCCCATAACCATGATGTCCCCTGATTTATTATATTTTGAAATATCTCTCTCAAGTTTCTCAAAAATTGTTCTATCACAATTAGTCTTCAATGTATACGAAGAATTTTTTGGCGAAATATAAACAAAACATAAATAAAGATCCCTGGGAAGTTTGAAAAATCCCTTGTCAAGTTTGAACCATAACATATCTTTAACTGATTTGTCCATTAATTGAATACCATGTACAATTTCTCTTTTAACAAAAATTGCTAAACCACCACTCGGTTTTTTAGAATTATTATCCCTACAGTTCATGTAACATTTATAACCGTCATACTGTAAAATATCTTTCGAATGTGCATGAGTTTTTGATAAACAAATAATATCAGACTGCATGTATTTACTGAAATTATTGTCATCCAACTTGCAAAGTTTCTGACTATTTGACTTTTTAAACAAACCATTGACATTCCACATTCCACGAAGTTATGGAAACATTTCTTGATACTTTACACATACAAACAAATTTCTTTAAAGAAAAACAACCGGTTTCTACAGTACAATCATCAGCATCAATCTCTGTGCATTCCCAAGCACTAGAGTCTAAATTGTGTAAGAGTTATCTTTCTTGTCAAACAAAAAAAAACAAAAAACAAAAATATATATATATAATACTGAGAAAAAAAAAATAATAAAACATTATATAACTACAACTTGAATCTGCACAAATAAAAACAGTTTTGTGTATAATGCAATAAATCTAAAATCTGAGGGCCTCTTTTATTGCAGAGGCAATACTACATGCTAGTTTGTCCGTTTCAAACACTTGCAATCTGCTGTCACTTGGTTCATTCCAATTATGGGCCGATTTATGATTGTAGTCAAAAGTGTAAGAATTTGGCACATGGGAACTTCGTCCCTTCATATTGTGAATTGGATAATCGCTGTGAATGTTTTGTCTTCCGTAAGGCATATGCACCTGAAATCTATCCTGCTGATTTTGTCTGAATTTCATTCCTGGAAATAATGATCTCCTCAAGTTCCCTGCAAGTAATCGTATCCCATGTTCTCTCGATAGTTTTGTGTGATTGAAAAATAACTGATCAATAATTTCACCTTTCACAGAGAAATTGCCGTTGAGACTTAATGTTATATTTTCTAGTCTCTCAAAGTTAGATTTAATAAGAGTGTTGAAATCTTGAACTCTGTTGTTAAGATATTCTGTTCTTGAAGGTGTAGGAAGTGATATAACCACATTACCAGATTTTGTGTGTGCTAAATTTACTAGGTCTGAAAATTGGGAGAACACCTCCTCGGCGGGTTGGGATTTCAAGTTGTTTATTCCAACATGTAACAGAATAGTTTGTGCAAAGTTCATCTCTGACACGACAGCACCTGCATCTTCGATAGTGTAGGTAATGACCTTTACGCCTTTTCTATTACTTCCTGCGATTAAACGTCGCATATCAATTTCATGACAGATAGAGTCATGTAGAAATAAAATGTCATAATCACTTCCTTTCCTTTTTTCCTGGTCCTTCCTCCTATGATCGGATTGTTCTGGGGTATCCTTGTGTTGCCGGTCTTTCAAACTACTGGTGTTTATTCTGTTATTAGTCGGGTTAAATTGATTTTTGCCCATTTGTACTTCCCGTTCCTCGTGCTTGGAAGTAATTTTACCCCACGGTTCACCATTTAAATCGTAAAGGTAGCTTTGTATACGATCTTGTAGGTCTGATGACTGTTTGTCCTTTTCTTTAAGTTTGCTTTCATAATCCTGTTTTAAATTATCTAGCTTCTCGTCATTTTGTTGTAAGATAAGGACAAGTTTTTCATTGTCCCTTACTACCTCATCTTGTTATTTGTGAGCCTCTTCCAGCTTTTTGACAATTTTGTCCTCTTTTAAATTAAAGTCTGATTGTAACATTCTGCATTGAGCATCATGTGCACTTGACATGTCATCTATTTTCTTTGAGAGTTTTTTAATTTCACTGTCTTTTTCTTTAATCTGTTTCACAAAAAGCTCACTAGTGCTTGTATTACCTGACGACTGATTAACTGATCTCTTCCATTTGTCAATTTCTTTTACCACTTCTGTTTTATCTTGTTGTTGATTACTTATCAAAGTAGCACTTGTTTCTTTTATATCAACAAGAGCTTCTTCCATAACATTCATTCTGTTCACCAAGGGTTGTAAAAGTCTTTTCAGTGTCTCTTCTAAACATTCAGGAATAGTATGTTCTGATTTAGTGTGTTTTGTTGTTTCATTGTCTGTGGGTTTAATATTGGGAACTTCTTTTGTTACTGTATCTAGATCATGTGTGTTTAAGTGTAAATCAGGTTCTGAATTGTTTTTAATTTCAGAATTGTCTCTTGTTTCAATTGTTTCTGGTTCAATTTTGTTTTCAACATTGACTGGGGTGCCTTCTTTAATAAGAGTTTACTCTTGATTCTCTAAATTTTCTGTAAACTTCAAACAAGGCTCAAAATAATTATCACAGAAATGTTGCCATTCCATTCCTTGAATGAACACTTTACCGGTGGTAAGGTAAACAATTACCTTGTACAAAAAATCTTCATCGGTGGGGTTTTGTTTATCATGTACTATAAATTCTGTTTGACTTATGATGTTGCGTTTCTCATCTTTTCTGTCTCTCCAAATAATGTCAAATTTGTCCCCTGATTTGACCCATAAGATTTGTGCTAGAGCCGATATGTATTCGGTCTTCAGACGTAATAAAACAAGCGCAATGTCCTTGATCAGTGTATATTGATTTGTCAATTGATTCAAAGGGTATAGTATTACCAGTACTATTCTTTTGTCTTCTCCTGTACTTCTCTTTTACTGAATATAATGTTTTTAAATTGTTCAAACTGAGGTCAACATCGTCGGATTCTTTCTTTATGATAAATTCATCTGACGCCATTGTTCATATGTTTTCATGTAATTAATATTGTACTTTTATGAAATCAAATGTTATACACACTAATAATGCTGACTATGTACTGCATCAACTGTAGTTAATCTTCACATTTATCACTTTTCACTATCAAAAGGATTTTACACATGGTCGCCGCCATTACCGGAAGCTGTAAAAACCTGAGAAAGATTATACGTCCATTTGTGTTTCTCGGGTTTTTTTGTGTTATCGCCATGATAGAAAACCGGAAGTTGTGTCTATTGAGACGAGGGTACTTTTGAAAAGATAATCCTTTTACCGGTAAGATTGCTATTTTTAGAGAGAGAACTGTAAGGAGATAAACTTTGTTGACATATTTTGAAAGGCTAATATATGTAGAAACGCGAGACACGCAGAAAGCGTACGAAATCGCGAAGAACATGGTATAAATTGTGTTGGAAGCGGAGGGGTATATTTCCGAGTCGGCTACCTTCTTTTATTATACATTGATAGTCGATACCCCATTGATAGAAACAAGTGCTTGTGTTACACACACTGTTTTGTAAACTTTTATATTTAACGTACAGATTTCTACTCTTTTAAAATTATGTTCAACGGGATTTGTAAAATTGAAGTATTTCCGCAAATTTTAAGCCATACATGAAGAATATTGGTCCAGAGATAGTTGTGTGGTTGTCAGTTGATGTCAAACGTCCGACACGTTTGATCTGGACGTCGCCATGTTTATTTACATCGTCTGCACATGACACACACTCGTGAATATTCATAGATATTAAACGTTATTTATATCACACTCGGATTTTCCTATTTTGAAAATAGAAAGTTTGGAATCTGTATTTTCGTTAACTGGTACAACTTTTGCAACATACCGACTTAATTCTTCGGTATTTATGTTGAAAGAAAGTATGTAACAGAATGCGCAAGTGAGGGGGAAAGGGGGTATGCGTAAAAAGCGTAAGTGAGGGGGAAAGGGGTATGCGTAAAAAGCGTAGAAGAGTGGAAAGGTATTAAGTTACTAAAGTATTGCACAGATATCAATCTGTCTACAAACGGACAACGAAAATGACGACAGTGCCATGCCAGCAAAATGTTTTGCGGTCGTACAAATATTTGGGACATGGTCACAATTGTATCATTCTTATACTCGAAATATGAAAACCTTAGAAACAAAAATAAAGCTCCCTAGACTTATATGGCTTGTACACACACTTTAGCATTGAACTGGGAGTCAATTTTTATCTATTTTTTGGTGGCAATGTTTGAAATTGTAGAATTTCTAAACTGATTTTTGTATCTTCAAATTTTATATTATTAAAAGTAATCCTATTGTTTCATTAAGTTGCATCCAGTGGTTTCTGAGATACAGCTTGGCCCAGAACCTTAACTTACATGTTGTTGAAGTTGGCATTAAACATTCGTGTTCAAATCCAACTCACAACTCTTACATAAATTCTACAATTTCAAATATGGCCACCTAAAAAAAAATAGATAAAACTTGGCTGCCAATTCAATGTTAGTCTGAATTTGGAACACAATGATCCTTGGCACTGAATAAGGCAGGTAGTGACTTGAGGTGTTATAACTACAGTACACCCATTTCTAAACAAGAGGCACTCATATCTAACTATTAGCGACATCACGTGACTTTTGTGACGTGACTTCCGGTCAACATACCAACAAGAAACGACCGAATACTAGATCTCATCATGATCAACAATCCAACATACATCAGTAAAGTAACCACACTACCACCAATTGGTTCAAGTGACCACGACATTGTCTATGCTGAAGCAGACATATGGCTAAAGAGGCTAAGAGAAACCCCTAGAAAAGTTTTCAAATACAACAAAGCGAACTGGGAAAATATTAAATCAGATATAGAAAACACTCACAAAGAAATCAGTGACACCTATGATTCTCTGGACAATAACAAACTATGGGAACTTTTTAAATCCNAATGTTTGAAATTGTAGAAATTCTAAACTGATTTTTGTATCTTCAAATTTTATATTATTAAAAGTAATCCTATTGTTTCATTAAGTTGCATCCAGTGGTTTCTGAGATACAGCTTGGCCCAGAACCTTAACTTACACGTTGTTGAAGTTGGCATTAAACACTCGTGTTCAAATCCAACTCACAACTCTTACATAAATTCTACAATTTCAAATGTTGCCACCTAAAAAAAAAAATAGATAAAATTTGGCTGCCAATTCAATGTTAAAGTCTGAATTTTGAACACAATGGTCCTTGGCACTGAATAAGGCAGGTAGTGACTTGAGGTGTTATAACTACAGTACATCCGTTTCTAAACAAGAGGCACTGAGGTGCAAAATGGATGTATCTGTTAAATTTCACAAAATACATGATTATTTCCCTCTTAGAACTGACATCAACTTATTCAGCACAATATAACTGTTTGAATATCATTAGCCTTTCCTACAATATGCAAATATGTTATTTATAACTAGAGGCTCTTCAAACTCTGTATCGCTGACCTGATTATTCAAGTAGTTCAATGGATTCTAATGATCAATCGTTTCACCTAGGTCTTATGTTAAATTATGCCCTGTGGTCCTCGTTGTCTTTAAATTCCAATCAACAAACAAAACACATTTTGCATAGAAATAGCATAAGAACTTTCCAGCCAAGTGTAATTTCAAATATGTGAGTGGGTTTAATGATGAATAATCTCAACTTATCTTCTAATAGGTTCTACATTAAAATTTGTCTGATCCTATAAATGATTTACATTCGTAGTTTCAATCAAATTATTGTTAAAAAAAATCATTTTATCTATTTCATTATGGCCTGCAGTGGTGGCCATCTTGAATTCCACAACAGACACTTTGTAAAGGAATATCCATGGAACACTCTAGCAATGTTTTATTTCGATTAGTGAAATGATTGCATAGTAGAATTCAGTCTAGCGTTGCTTGTCATCTCTAGGATAAGTCGTTTCCTTGGATACCAGGAAGTATACATTTGGTGTGTTCTTACTGGTAATTAGTAAGAAAGGAAATAGATGTAAATGAACATGATAGCCTATCCACCATTACACTTAGACCCAAATTAAAGTAAAGGAACATTTGTTGATCTACATTACAGGCACAATAGTCTTCAATAACTAGCATAACTCATACCTAAAGTGAAGGTGAAACAGTCTTACCTGCAGTTTAACAGTAATCTTTACTTCTGTCTATGAAGGATACATCTGGGCAGCTTAATTACCATTTAGAGGGTTATGGTGTTTAATGCCACTTTCAATAATATTCTCGTTTTATGTTATTCAGTGTATGGAATGTATTTCCCAGATGCCAGATTATCAACAGGAAAATAAAAATACTAGTGAAGTAATCTAACAGATACCCCGATATCTTTTAATTTAATTTATCATGGATAACTCAGTTACTTGGTGTCTTCAAAGTAAAATCATCCATCCTTCAGACACATTGAGGTTAGATAGTTAGGGGGTTAGGGTTATGGTGTTTAACACCACTATATTTTGGCTATATTGTGGCAGTCAGTTTTATTACTGTTGCAAGTCACTGAAAAATTTATCACATAATGTTGTATTGAGTGAGGTTTGATAATAATTTAAAATATTTCCCCATAGGAACTTTGAAAAAATTTGATTTCTACTATAGTTGTTCCACTTTGACCTAACCCTTGGAATTGCTTTGCAAAATGTGTTCGCTGACAGCCATATTGGTTGACTGTTCAACACCAAATTAACAACACTTGGAAAGTATCTAGTAAGGATCAGTTGATTGGTTTGTTTGTTTGTTTGTTTGTTTGTTTGTTTTTTGGTGCTTAACGTCACTTTCAACAATATTTCAATTATATAATGGTGGTCAGTTTTATTGGTGGAGGAAACTGGAGTGGCTGGAGAAAACCACCAACCTGCCGCAAATCACTAACAAATTTTATCACAAAATGTTGTATCGAGTACACCTCATGAGTGGAATTTGACCTCACAACATTAGTGGTGATAGGCAGTGATTACATATGTAGTTCTAAATCCTACTATCATACAATAATGACCATGACAGCTCCTGTATCTAGTAATGTCATCCCATCCATATTTAATTTTAGTTGGTTTAAGGCACTCTTAAAAAGATCTTTGAAATAAACCAAATCATGAGATTTTATGGAACCAATGTTTCAAATTGGAACCAAAATATAATAAAAGGCCGTTGAGCCACTGGTCCCCCGATGCCAAGATTATATGGCAAGATTAAATTTTGAAACTACTGTAAACTAGAGGTTCAGGTGAGCTTGTATCACTCACCTGACTTAAATAATTCTGAAAGGGGACCACCCAAGGACCATTTTGAAGTAAAAAAAAAGGGGAGTAACTCTGGTTAGATTTGTTGAAAAATCATCATTATCGAACTTGACCTAGATATTCATTAGTTACATTTACATACCAAACCTAGTTTCAATCGGACTTTTTGTTCACAAGTTATAATTTGGAAACCAAAAAATT
>MJUT01006195.1:252706-266569 GCA_002080005.1 Gigantidas platifrons | reverse complement strand
GCATTTTTTGTTGTTCAAATGTCAATTTTCAGACGCAATACGAAAATCAAAGTCTCTTACATAGTAAAAATATCAATTTCTAGATATTGATTGAAATGTCCATCCGCAAAATCCGCGTTGCAACAAAGAAATACTGATAGATGAGCAAACGTGCATATAAGTACCCGATTTTAAGGGGGATTTATAATATATGAATGTTTCATGCATGCACTTTCTGATATTTAAGTTACTCGTCCTCTTACAATTGACTCTATATATGGACTATATTTTTGTCCGGGCGGAAGGTTGCGACACATGTTGTGTAAAGCAGTGTCTTCCGGTTTGTATTTCTCATGCATGAGCGCTAGCATTAAACGATATCTCACTCCGTTCGATCGTTTAAAAAATAAACTTTGAACTACAGTAGCTTTCCTCCGTTGTTGCAATTTGATTTGAGGTCTGGCAAATACGAAATATGAAATAATAATTACAGCCTTTACTTTCTTCAGTTTTTGACTATCAGTGGGTTACTGTACTCCTATATATAGTTGGACCATTGAGCAAATTGACAGAGACATCGTTCTTCTGATGAAGATGACACAAATATGAGTTATTACAATTTGTGTGGTATTGGATCACAACACAGTAATATTTCAAAAGGAAAAGAGGGGTGGGGGTACATATAAAAATCACTGGTATGCAAGACTCCAATAGTCAAGATAGACAGAAATAAAAATGTGACATTGAATAGATGTCCTTAAGGTAGTTATGAATAAAAACCCCAGAACAAATCAGTTCAGACAGCTTTTTAACTATTTACTAAATTTGGGCAGGGTAATGTCAGAGGGGTCGCGAAACAAAGTTTCGATGAATCGCAATTAACTTCTCCCAGAAGTCTCCCCACTTCTCCCTGTGAGCTCTTGGAAAGAGAAGTCACTTCTCCCTCTAATTTGAAAGTTGTGGGAGCCCTGCTGGAAAAAGTCATCTTATCATTGTAGGGAAAAAGCTGAGGTAAAAAAATCTACATGAATTCTTGGAAATTTCTACTTGAACTTTTGTGACCAGAGCTAGTCCGAGATTCCTCTGTCGACCAATGGTTTTTTCTAGAATAGTAAAAAATGATCATTTTGAAAATTTGCTATTTCTTCGTTGTTATTATGTGTATTGATAAAAGTGAAACTGTTTTGAAAATGTCTTCACAATGCCTTTAAAATGAGGTAAAGTTTTCTTGGATCAGTTGATTTAAAAAAAAATCACTTTCCGTACCTAGAGCGTTAGTCCGAGATTCCTCTGCCGTTCGACGACTATTTAGAACTTGCTGTTGTCGTTGAACGTCAGAGGGCTTGCCATAAACAAAACAGCGGATTTTCCTCACACACTCGAGAGAGGCACATTTCCACGTTTTGTGGCTATCAGATTTTATTTTCTATTCATTCATAACCATCTTCAGGGGTGTGGAATTGCCATGCCCGACTCGTACATAGAACCTGCCGGACAAGTAGATTTTCCTGGCTAGCTTGTCCGGGGACAAGTAAATATCAACAAATAAAAATAATTTCTTATTAAAGTATTCTAGAAAGACAATTTCTCAAATGATATTTCGTAAAATATTGACGGCTATATAAATGTTTTATGTGTTTTTTTTTATTGGAAACCATCGCGTCAGTGGTGTTCCGAAAGCAGCTAAAAATAACCAGAATTGTACAAGTTCTAAGTTGAGTATTACGACCCGATTCAACGGCAATTGCAATGATAATTGTACTGCATTTACTTAACGAAAACCGGGATCGTGTAACAGGTTTTTATTGATGTTCCGAACGAGACGTTTCCTTGCTTGTCCATGGCTTTTCGTAAAAAAACAGGGCCTAACATCCGTGAACATACATTGTATAATACAAATCGGGATGCAGTCGTTACAATGGATAAATATTTAATAATAAAAAAAGGCTGGAAAGGTTCTGTTCACAATGAGAAAGTTAACAAACAGTAAACTCTAGCAGGAAAAGACACATAATTTGTGGAAAAACACCCAACAGTGGCAACAGATTGTTCAGTCAAAGTGGTCAGCCAATTTCACATGGCTACTGCTGGATTCTGATATTGTCTCATATTGCAATATCTACAGCAGTACAGGAAATATTTTGATTTTGCTGACCGGAAATCATTAATGTTTTTTTTTGTTGCAAAATCGTGGACAGAATGGATACTTATCTTCCCATGCCCATGGAGACACAACTAAAACGGTTTGATGGATAAAGCCATTGTCAAGGTTAATCAAAATTAACTTGATTGATATGAGAATTTTTTTCAATACAGCTTATTTTGTATCTATAAACAACCAGATATTCTCGGACTGCACATTCCTATCTGAAATTCAAATTTAAAATGGTCTTCATTTGGGCAGTGATCACTTAGACATGGATGTTTGTGTTAACATTTCAAATTTTAGCAATGATGTAATAGAAAATATAAACAAGTTCAATTTACTTTTTTTAGTTAGCAACTGTGTTTGCAAGTATCAAATGTTTATAAAAAAAAACCAAACAAAAAACAGGACAAGTAGGATTTTGTCCGGACAACTTGCCCGGGGACAAGTAGAATATTTCAATATTTCCACACCACTGATCTTACCCTCAGAAATTGATGTTGCACTCCATTACAGCACGATTTCCCCAGACCTATATAATTTCGTCATTTTGAACACTGACATTTTGGAATATTTATCACGTGACTTCGAGAGAACTACGATTACCGCAATGTATCATGGGAGATGATTTGCATATAATCTGACCTTGTCCAAAAACTAGCGGGAAACGTAACACATGCTCTTTCCGAAACCCGCAGATAACACTGCCAAATGAATCTTTTCTATCCAACATATTTTGTATTATTTCTTTCTGCTCTGATTTGAGCTGTAGATGGAACTGTTTGTCCTGCAGAATACGTTTTATATCGTCTTGTATGTTTGTTTACATATGCTTATTTGGCACACTGCATTTAGTAGCTCCCATCATGCAATGCGTTGCTGTCATCTTTCAGTTAGTATCGCAAGATCACGTTAAAAAAATGGCAGTGAAATGACCAAATCGGGTGTAATCTGAGGGTAAGATTGTTATGAATGAATAGAAAAATGATTGGTGAAGCGATATATATTAGGGTTTTGGATAGAAAATAAAATCTGATAGCCACAAAACGTGGAAATGTGACTCTTTCCGAGTGTGTGAGAAAAATCTGCTGTTTTGTTTATGGCAAGCGCTCTGACGTTCAATGACAACAGCAAGTTCTAAATAGTCGTCGAACGTCAGAGGAATCTCGGACTACTACTGTACTAGAGCGTTAGCAATGCCAATGGTGTCAGCACTGGCGATTTTTCAGAGGATTGCATTGTGACTGTAAACAATATTTTCAGTGAATTGGTCGATGACATTGAACAAAATTAGTGGACGTGAGCAAGCCACTGTGATCTGTGTGAGACTGTGTCTGTGTCAGTGTGTGATTCGACATATGGCATTTTGTCAACTTGTGTTCATAATGATTATCAAACTAACACAATAACTCTTCCCGTTCCAAGATAAACTGGTGCTTTATGATCATTGAAAAATGTTGTCAGAAAACAACAAAATGTTAAACCTGCCATCACGCTTAGCGTGAAGGCAAAAATAGTGTTCAATCTTGACAAGACCGTGTTCATTTTCCTGCCGGTGAATAAAACGGAAGTAGTCGTCAGCTCTCTCGCTAACTCTCGCGATATGATATTTTATTATATAAAAAATGCACATTGGGCTAATATTCCGGCTCTTGTAGTATTTGTTGTGCAACAATAATGAACAGTAGTAAATATAGCTATATCTTAATTATATTCAGTATGCGATATAACAAAATCCTCAATAAAATAGTCTGAAATAAGCGGGTTTTGATCCACTAACTCCCCCGTATATAAATTCAAATTCAAATTCTTTAGCCATAGTAGGGCCCACAGTGGGCATAGATTCAAGATATAAATACTTTTAACAGATAATAATCACATGATAATAATATGACATGTATGTTCTACAAAACGGTTGAATTGGTTTTGTTGGCACGGGTGAATAACACAACATACTAACAAGACGGGGATCATATTGAATCAAGCACGTACTAAATGAAAGTAAAAATCTGCATCAGTCAGGAAAAATCTCCTGGTATTCAAACTTAACCAATATACTAAATAGTTTTAATATTGATAAAGATATAAGTGAGTTGTCTAATCTCAAATCAGAATTAAAAAAACAATATGAAGAATTTTGGAAAATAAACATAAAGAGAAGCTCTAAATTAGACACTTATTCATACTTTAAAATCTCTTTTTGTGCAGAATCCTACCTATTTACAATAAAAAATGAAAGAAAAAGAAAAAGCCTAACAAGACTGAGAATAAGTGCACATACCCTAGAAATAGAAAGAGGGAGATATAAGAAACTTAAAAGAGAAGAACGGCTATGCAAATCCTGCCTTACAATAGAAGATGAACCACATTTTCTCATAGATTGCAACTTGTATAAAATAAATAATGATAAAATTAGATTATTCATGGAAAGGGAGGTCCCAAATTTTAACTTTATGGACATTAAACAAAAATTTGTATTTTTGATGATAAATGAAGATATTAATATTATATCTTTCATAAGTGATATAATATATGAAAACTTTCAAATGCGAGAAAAGATGGTTTGATATGTGGAGTCTCCCATTGTTCTCAGATGCACATGGTTTGCACTGATTTATATATATATATGCATTATGTTTCTTTTATTTACAAAGCTCGGTGGGGATTCCAACACTGTACAATCGGAGTTATCTCCCATTGTACAGTGAATGGAATTTGGGCCGAGCCCAGTAACAGTATCACTTAATCAGAATCATTTTCAATACTGTGTACTGCCTTATATTTTCTTTAATATTATTGATTATTGTTTATTGTATTATTAACTTTATTTGATATTGATTGTAATGCTCATATGGGCCGATAATTCGAAAAATAAAAATCTTTAATCTTTAATCATACAAATTCCATTTGGGTCATTCTCCGACAAGTTTACCTGTGTCAATCGGAAAGGAAAGTTTGTCGCAAACGATTCGCTTAATGAATCATCCTTGAGACAGAATTAACTTGTTTGGCCAGCTGTTTCATCAAAAATATATTTTTTTTACGTCTTTTACCCACAGGCGCTCGGGTAGACTCTGTGATTTTCGTTATTTCATTAAAACTAAATATTTTTCCTTTTAGTGCCTCTATTATAACCTTCTCTACGCAGAATCACCTAATTTTGACNGATTTTACAGACTCAATGGAATTATTGCGGAACTTAGCTCGACCATCTTTCCTTCCGCCATTTTGGAAATGTAATTTTCCCGCGTTGGTAAAACTTACGGCACTGTGGTTTGCCTGCAAAAATGGCTACCATTGGATTCTATCAATGGTAAACACTGTTACCAATGTCATACCAATGGTAAATAAAATTACCATTGGGTAACAATGGAAGGACTGTGAACGCACCAACTATAAGTTGATATTTTACCCTCGTGTAGTGGAGATATTTGTCGTTACCGCCATAATACATTAAACGCATGTTGTTTTCTTGCATTTTCTTCTAAACCATAAAACTGACACGAATATAAACGAATAAATTGCCATGTACATGATGGGTCAAAAGTATTTCCTCACTAAGATATTTCCCTATATATTTCATATAACACCACTTATTTTCATAACATTCTCATGAAGTCATTCCTTGGCCGATTTTCATGAAATTTTTACCTTTAATAATAGAATTATTTAGAGTTTATCTTGATATATTCATGTAATTTTTTCGAACTTTTATTTACAAGCATTTATGATTTAAACACAAATGTAAATTCTTGACGTCACAATTTTATATGATTATATAGTAAGATTTGGTGAAAAAAATAAACTTAGTTTTTAAATCAATTCGTAAGGGAAAGTAGAAATATAATTATTTTGAAGATTATACGAAGAAGAAACTATATTTATTTCTGCATTTAAAGTTGAAAATTACATGAAAATCGGATAAGAAATGACTTCAGGAGAATGTTTTGAAAATAAGTGGTTTTATATGAAATATATAGGGAAATATCTTAGTGAGGAAATACTTTTGACCCGTGAGTGTAGATGTGCACTTAATTATATACCATATACAGAAAATATTCCTGACACATGCTAATCTGGGTCACGGGTCATTATGAGTAGCATGTGTAGTCACGTGAACAGATACGGTGTTGAAAAAACTGTTGGTACTCATAAAATATTGATAAATGCAATACAAGTTTATGTTTGTCTTCAAGAAATATGATAGAAAAAACCATGTGTGAAGTTTTATGACGAAATATCTCCGATTTCTATTCTTTATATAAATTTATGAATTGAAGTTTTAGAAATACTCACAGCTAATTTTGGCCATGCATTTTTATCTTGGACAATAATGAGCGTCCTGATTGGATGACCGATTTAAAACACACTGAATCTGCATGGTTTAGNAAAAAAAAAAAAAAAAAAAGCATTAAAATTTGATAAAAAAGTTCAACTTTTGAAATCATAAGGGAACAACCATTTAACTTGAAAAGGGGGGGGGGGTTATGGTTTTATGTACTGATCTGAATTTTTTTTTTTAAACAGTTGGACAAATTTTTATTATTTTTCAATTGCAATCAAACTAAATTATTTTGTTTTCTTACCAAGTCAAAACAGAATATTTGTTTTCAATGCTTTGTATAAAGGTGTGAGCCAGTATTCATTTTTAGATGCTATGCATATGACTCATATATACTATACATTTCCATGTTAAAATTTATTTGTAGGGGTTTTCCCACATGAGGAATGTGATAGTGACAAAAGCGATTTGAAAATGGCGAGTTATTTACGTTTAATTTTGTAGAATCCAATTAAATTTTAAGGGCATAAAAATAATGTATGGAGATGAGCACCTGCTGTTTTAAATATACAATAGCTAGCACAATTAAAATAACAAATGATTTCTATAATATAGAACCCATATAAAGGCTTGCTAGAACACAAGCAACATTCTTAACGGATTATTGATGATAGCTTCTTTAAAGATTTAGTCCATTTCAGTCATAGGAACTTATGAAAGTGATTTATACAGATATGTGTAAATAGACGGGGAACATTGGCCATGACATAGCAATTTTGTTTAATTTGGGTTCTTTCACATGTTTCGGAGTTAAGTCTGACGTCAATTTCGCTGAACTAGTATACATTATTGCTTGGGCGCCAGCTGCAAACTGCCGCCCCCCCCACCCCACCCCGATGCTCACAAAGGCTGGAGGTTCCTGAATTTTGCGACAGGGTTTAATAAACATGGTTTGTGGGATTGCATGTTTATAAATACATGTATTGTTGAAAATATTTTTTTATTGCAGAATGACAGACGAACTTCTAACTTGGCTTGAAGAAATTGACCTGGAAGAATATCATGAAGCTATCCGTGCTCTAGGTGTGAAAAAGACCAAATATCTGAAAGATGTTACTGAAGAGGGTTTAACTAAAATTAACATATTACCTCTTGAACAGAGACGCTTTATGGAAAACGTAAAAAAGACAGCTGTTCTTACTGCTAACGCAGAACTGGATAAAAATGATAACATTCTTCATAAAAGTGAGACAATTAATGTCAAAATTTCAATTGCTGCTTTTGGTATGTCAAGAATCAAACTGAAAGATCAGTTAATTAGAACACATGGATACTTGTATTACCAAACCGAATTAACATTAAAACATAAGGTGACTAATGGATTTGTGTTGAATATGTGTGAATCGGCTGCATGGAGATTTACAACAAGAAGCAAACTTCATAAATGGGCCAGAGAAGAGCGTGACCGTAGGTGGACATTGTATCTAGTATTTGCTTCACTTGAAGAACTAGTCAATGAGACTGAATACTACAAGTCACAATCCATTTTATATAGCCTACACAAACTTAAAACTAACCACAAAAAGATATGCTTAATGTTCCAGCAAAAAATGCACTCCTTTAATGAAGAATTATCAGCATTACTAAAAATGGGTGAGGAAGGTTTAAAGAAAATATGTAAATATAAAGACGATACAGCTGACCAACATGGACGAAAAGAAGAAAGCGATTTTTGGACGAATCTGTATATTAAAGCACAGAGACAATTAAAAGAGTTGCACAACATATCTGAAGACCTAAATTAATTTGAGAAGAAAATCAGTTCCATGCAACCAGAGGAAGGCTGCTCTTCAAGTATTAAAGACAGAGGAAATAAACGTCGAATTCTGAAAAACAAAAATAAAGCAGTGAAGCGAAAGAAACAAACAAGGTCCGAAAAAATCATCTTAAATGAAAAGAAAACTAAGACAGAAACATTAACTACTTACTTTACAAGTTCCACCGTCTATACTGCATCTGGTTCTTTGAATTGTGGAGGCTGTACCAGTAGATGCCAATACCGGATGATTTAACTTTTAACACTATTATGTACATGTAGACACGCTGTGTATGTTTGAAGACAAGTTTAGTTGAATATATTGAACAGTAACACTCCATGTTTATTTTGACTGACTATTATTTTTTTTTATCCTTTTTTATTTTAGTTCCATAAGAAACAGAATACAACTGTGTTTTCTTCCTACTTTGCTTTTCCTTAATACACATGTAGAATTTAAATTTGTTATCACTTGGCGGCCAATATAATAAAATCTTGAAAGTGCGAAACCTATCTGAAATGGGGGGCCTGGGTGGCTCAATGAGTTAGGTCGTTGGATCTAACAACTCATACAAGTATCACTAATACGGCGTGGGTTCAAGCCCGGCTTTGTACATTACAAAACAGGGTGCACTCGACTCGCAGCCGCATGTGATAAAGTTTACCAGTTGCTTGCCCATGGTCGGTGGTTCTCTCCGGGTACTCTGGCTTCCTCCACCACTAAAACTGGTCGCCATGATACAATGTATAGCTGAAATATTGTTAAAAGTGGCGTTAAAACACAAAAAATCAATCAATCTATAGTAATGCTACTGTCCGTCTGTCCTTCATTCTGTCAGTCTTTCTGTAACATTTTTGTGAACACTCTAGAGGCCACATCTTTTTTTCCGTTTTGATCAAACTTGGTCCACACTTTGTACATACATCTGGAAGCCTACTGATTTCCAAGTTCAAATGTCAAAGGTCTAGGTCACATTTGAACTTTAAAAATTTTTTGGTGTTTATCCTTGTGAAGACACTAGCCTACATCATTCAGTGGATTTTGACCAAACTTAGTCGACACTTATTTCATGCAAAGCCTTGAAGCCTATTTTGAAGGTCACAGATCAAAGGTCAAGGTCACAGTTGGACTTAAGTTTTAGCCATTTAACAGTGAGGGGATATGTCATGCTTTGCGTTGCCTTTGTTTTAAGAATTGAATGCATTCTTTTGAAGTTTCATTGGGATATGAAAGCGTTGACCGAAGTACATTTTCAATGAAGCGCGGTAGCCCTTCATGTTGAAAATGTGCTTCGATCAACGCTTTCATACCCCAATGAAACTTCAAAAATAATTATATTTAAATCACACCACAATTTGATATAGTTGAATTTTTCGTTGTGAATTTTATTTGTGTTAGATTATTTGCTGTTGGAAATTACTACGCCATTGATTGTTTACATCTGACTTCGTCAAGTTCGGGTTTGAGTTTCATTGGGATGTGAAACATCTCTTTTATAATCATGTGACCACTTCATAACCAATCATATTGTAACATTTAAATGAAAAAGGAAGTAATGTAATTATATAGTATTAAGTGTTTATTATCAAATGTTCATAGCCTTACAAGTGACAGTACATACATGAGGCAGCAATCCCTTTTTATAAGGGACACTTACAATATCTATTAAAAATAGGGCGTAATTACTGAAAGGTCAAGTACAGTTTGAAAAACTAAACGAAATCTTTAATATAAATTCCAAACAGAGTGAGGTTTATAGGTGTGTAGATATGGCATAAAGTATACTTGAGAATTATTGCACAACTCTTGGGATTTTTTTGTTCAAAACAATACTCTTAAACCAGATTATTTTTCTTTATACTTATGTAAAGCAGAATATTATTTTGTGGCCAATGCTGTGACAGATTATTTAATATTTCTCTCCCTTCTAAATCATAATATTTTTTTAGGAAAAAACCATAACCCCNAACCCCCCCCCCCCCCCCCCCCTTTCAGTTAAATGGTCATTCCCTAATATGTGCATCATATGGTAGTCATGCTTTTTGATGTTCATCATATGATAGTCAAGCTTATTGATGTTTTTCATATAATAGTCATGTTGATTGATGTTGATCATATGATAGGGATGTTTATCATTTGATAATCATGTTTATTGATGTTCATCATATGATAGTCATGTTTATTGATGTTCATGATATGAGAGTCATGCTTATTGATGTTCATCATATGATAATCATGTTCTTCGATGTTCACCATATGATAGTCATGTTTACTGATGTGCATCATATGATAGTCATGCTTATTGATGTTCATCATATGATAGTCATGCTTATTGATGTTCATCATAGGATAATCATGTTTTTCATGTTCATCATATGATAGTCATGTTTATTGATGTGTTTCATATAATAGTCACGTTTATTGATGTTCATCATATGATAGTCATGTTTATTGATGTTCATGATATGAGAGTCGTGCTTATTGATGTTCATCATATGATAATCATGTTCTTTGATGTTCATCATATGATAGTCATGTTTATTGATGTTCATCATATGATAGTCATGCTTATTGATGTT
The DNA here is from genome assembly GCA_002080005.1 of Gigantidas platifrons. Taxonomy (NCBI): domain Eukaryota; kingdom Metazoa; phylum Mollusca; class Bivalvia; order Mytilida; family Modiolidae; genus Gigantidas; species Gigantidas platifrons. Next base: position 255,766 of record MJUT01006195.1, on the reverse strand, counting down.
CATCATATGATAATCATGTTTTTTATGTTCATCAGATGAGAGTCATGCTTATTGATGTTCATCATATGATAATCATGTTCTTTGATGTTCATCATATAATAGTCATGTTTATTGATGTTTTTCATATAATAGTCATGTTGATTGATGCTCATCATATGATAGGGATGTTTATTGATGTGCATCATATGATAGTCATGCTTATTGATGTTCATCATATGATAGTCATGTTTATTGATGTTCCTCATCTGATAGTCATGTTTATTGGTGTTCATCATATGATAGTCATGTTTATTGATGTTTTTCATATAATAGTCATGTTGATTGATGTTCATCATATGATAGGGATGTTTATCATATGATAGTCATGTTTATTGATGTTCATCATATGATAGTCATGTTATTGATGTTCATGATATGAGAGTCATGCTTATTGATGTTCATTATATGATAATCATATTCTTTGATGTTCATCATATGATAGTCATGTTTATTGATGTTCATCATATTATAACCATGCTTATTGATGTTCATCATATGATAGGGATGTTTATTGATGTTCATCATATAATAGTCATGCTTATTGATGTTCATCATATAATAGTCATGCTTATTGATGTTCATCATATGATAATCATGTTTTTTATGTTCATCATATGATAGTCATGTTTATTGATGTTCATCATATGATAGTCATGTTTATTGATGTTCATCATATGATAGTAATGTTTATTAATGTTCAAATATGATAGTCATGTTTATTGATGTTCATCATATGATAGTCATTTTTATTGATGTTCATCATAAAATAGTAATGTTTATTAATGTTCAACATATGCTAGTCATGTTTATTTATGTTCGTCATATTACAGTGATGTCTATTGCTGCTAGACAAAAGTTTGAAGGTACGAAAGTGGGTGATCAGAACCCTTAAATTCATTCCTTCATATGACTTTATACATATAAAATCCCATTATATTTTATTCATTTCTGTTTTCATCAAACACTAGCTTACCAAACCTCAACTGGTCAAACATGTTAAAAGGGACCAGAAAATGAATAAGAAGACCAATGACTGAAATCATTGAAGCATAGTTGACTCCATTATTTATTTGTACACAAAATGACATGATTATGCGATAAAAAAAACTAAGCTATTTTCAGTGTCAAAGAAAACCAGATGTGGGATGATGTAAGTTCCCTGCTGATCAGATCAAGAGATAAAACAATATACTAAGCAAAGTATATAATATAAAAATTATCTTACAATTTCAATTCCTGGTTGATAATTTTCCTTTCAATCTCCTTATTTAACAAACAATATTTCATATGTTTAACATCATAATAATAAAGTGGTTCATGTATGAGATCGATATCAAATCCTTCTGTTTTCATGGTAGCTTTCTGCTGCTTGAAAGTTGATGTCAGATCTAAGAGTTGTCGAAATCGCAAAAATCGAGGAATGGCATATCCTGCTAGTTCTGTTATACATTGTTTTTCAATCTTCAATATCATATCTTCACTTGGTGTTTTCTTCTCGTTTTCAGTTAAAGTAATAGCTGCCATACCTGCCCTCCCTTCACAACCTGTTAAAGTATATTGAAATTATGTTCAGAAGGTTATTTCTGAAACTCATCATACATACTTGATTAGATATTTAGGTTTTTATTCAATAAACGTTAGAGAAACCGGAGGGACAAGTTATAGAATGGAGGCTTCCATTGTTAGCAATATAGTTAGTTTATGGGTGATTTTTGATTAACGTAATGTGGGTGATTATTAAGTTCTATAATGGCCAGAACAAGTTACTTTTGTGATAAAATGAGTGAGTGAGATTGTTGTGTAATGCTAACTCGGCAATTTTTCAGTTATATCATGGTGAAAACTAGTTAATTTTCAATGAGATGTTGATGAGGTCCACTTTGTACTAGACCAACACGCTTAGTTGGATTTTTGTAGTGCTAACTCGCTGCAAAAACAGTCCGCGGACACATGTGGCCCCACCCGGACACATTATGGTGATTCGGAGCCAACCAGTCTTTGGTCTTTCTCCTTAATGCTGCGTGCATAGCGGTGAAGCAATAAATACCAATTTTATAGTCTTTGGTTTGACCCGATGGGGGCTTGAACCCTGACCACCGATGCCGTTATATGATGAGATGATAATGATGTCTATTTTGTAATTTTGTTCCTTCACTTGGAAACATTATCCTGGTAGCCAGTCTAACTATTTAATCATGTGTGGAGGAGCACCAAATGCCATTTTAATAGTCTTTGTTTTGACCTGAATGGGGATCAACGTACTATCAAATGTAATAGAGGCGTACATGCTAACTACTACACAACCGAGGCAGTTTTAGCACTATAGGCTGAAGCATGAGCTAAACAAATGTTTGAGGATACCAAATATGTCATCAGAATCCGTAAATCAGGACAAGCAATAGAATAGCCAATAGAAAAATGACAACAAAACAATGGTCGATAAAAGGCTACCAAAAAGTAAAGATTGAGCCGCACTAAAATCCGGTAGTGAACTCAGGTGCTCCGGTTAACAGTTACTGCACCAGTGGCACTTGTCATGTTATTCTGCTAAAACCAGGTGAAATGTCATGAAAGAGGAAAGAAGGACGGCAATGGGACTATGACAAATGGAACATATTCGTAGTAATCTGTGACAAAGATATTCCGTATTGGTTAACTAAGTCACGGTAGCTATTGTAATTGACTCCTACGAAGTGAGGACTTCAGCTTGGTTCAGTGTCTTCGTTGCTAGCACCAATCCTCTATTATGAAAATCCTGATAGGAACCACAATCTGGAATCTCGGGACAACTTAAGAGACATATACTCCATATGCAGGTGCTTCTGGAATGTTACTAAATATAAATTGAAAACTTACAATGGGACAATTAAAATGATCTTTTTTAATTTGTCGTAATGTTTGGTTCATAACCGTTCTTGAATATGTTAATATATATGTCAGGTATGAAGCAGAAAAAGCTGCAAAGTGAAGACAATGCTGCACATGTCCAGGGGCGGATGCAGGATTTCAAGTTAGGGGGGC
>MJUT01006195.1:226641-236864 GCA_002080005.1 Gigantidas platifrons | reverse complement strand
ATCCTGGTTCTAACCAAAGTCCTGTAAAGCCAAAGACTATATTACTGGTTATCCACTTCACCGCTGAGTATGTACCATTAAGGAGAAAAAGCAATGACTGGATGGTTCGGAATCTGGATAATGTGCCTTGACCGATGCAAATTATAATAACCGGTTGTCTTCACTAGTGATTCTCTTGATCTATATAAATTATAATAACTGGCTGTCCTCACTGTGAACAGGACACAAACTATTTTCTACATTTGATTGTTTCCATTAGCTTTCATAAATGGTATGCAACGACAACTGACAACTGCATCATACTTTATCTTCAACTGATTGAGTTGAAAGGATTTTACGACAACTGATGGGAGCAATCTCCCCTTTAATACTGAAGTAAATATTAAATCACTAAAAATCAAGATCCGTTAGTCAAAATGAATTGGATTCAACAGCAATGACCACCTTGGCCGTCTATCTTCATAGATGTTGGCTTATAAATATTTGTAATGATATATTTAGAATTATTTGCAATAGCTTGTGGTCATTACTGTTGTCAATCCAACAAATATATGGGATAAAATTAATTCTAACAGGAGTAACACAACGGTTGCCACGTGTGGAGCAGGAACTGTTTACCCTTCCGGAACACCAGAGAATAACATGGTTTTAGTGGGGTTCGTGTTGCTCGATCTTTCGGTTTCTGCCTAATTTTTTGTAGATCGTTGTTTTTCCTTTTGTTCATTTCTTATGACCATTGTACTCTCTGTCATTCTTCGATTGGCGGTTTCTGATTACCCCTTTAGTATATTAAAACTTTTTCAAAATAAGAAAGAACCAAACTTATGCTTCACACAAACCATTTAGCACCACTGCTCCAACACCTATTAATGATGCGGCCGAGTGGTAAAGAGGGAGAGGCTCGTACAAAATGTCATCCGCAGTAGCATCGCAATAATTGTACAACCATCCACCAACATGCGTTTTTAAGTGGGTCACTATTGCAGGTTTTGGTAACCCTGAAATATATTGAAAAATAATAGTATCTGAGCTGATATAGATGTGAAATGTTAAGAAACATTGGATATGTTCAAGAGTAGTTAAAGGCTTTCCGGAACGTTTGGGGTGCAACAGGCCTAAATGAGTAAATGTACTGCCATTATAATAGGTCAAGAAGATAATGGGGTACCTGCAGGACCGGATTATCCTATAGACTAGCATAGGCTGCACACCAATGCCTGGCATGCTAGGGTGCTCTTAAGCTTGGGAATTTGCAATACATTTACTTCAAGCTATGAAAATGTCACTAAAATATATCAAGTGTAACAAATAATCAAGACGGGTGAGGGCGAGTTAGAGGGTGTCTTTATCTGTGGTGGCCCCATAATTTCACTACCCTAGACGCCCCAAACATGTCATAATATAGCCCTGGGTATGTCTTGTAATACGGTATTAGTAGGGAAACTAAAATACCCTATTTTATCTTATAAGAAACAGTAATTGCCCATTTTCTCGAGTACCTCTGTTCACAAAAGCTCATCTTGTTAGTGTTCAGTGTTGTGTCATGTTATATGTTTTCCTTCGTCTTGTCCCCATTCTTGCATGTACCTGTACATTGTCTATTCTTTATTGACCATTTGTGTTTCCCTAACATTTATTTATAGATATTAATTCCATCTTATTGTATTCAATATACCACTTTATGTTTTATTACTGATAATAAATCTTATTTGCATCTGAAAAATGTAATTGTCTGCAAGCCTGGTCCAAGCTGATTAAAACTTTATTCATATATATATATAATAAACACAAATATAGAAAGTGTGGTTGTCCAAGGAGGCTCACATCTTTTATTTTAAAGCCTTACACTGATTTGTTGGTTAAAAATATGATTCCTACATGACCTGATTTGTTGGTTAAAAATATGATTCCTACATGACCTGATTTGTTGGTTAAAAATATGATTCCTACATGACCTGATTTGTTGGTTAAAAATATGATTCCTACATGACCTGATTTGTTGGTTAAAAATATGATTCCTACATGACCTGATTTGTTGATTAAAAATATGATTCCTACATGACCTGATTTGTTGGTTAAAAATATGATTCCTACATGACCCATATGGGATCATGTAGGAATCATATTTTTAACCAACAAATCAGTGCAAGGCTTTAAAATAAAAGATGTCAGCATCCTTGGACAACCACACTTTCTATATTTGTGTTTATTTGCCTGTTGTTAAATGGAGTTGACTATATGTAAATGATTGATGTGCAACATGTTCATTTCATCTGTTATAACTGAAAATACATATTCTAAATTAATTTTGCGACAACAGATTCTGTTTCAAAGTTAAATGAAATGATACATATTTGTCTCTGACATGGGATATTGCCAGATATTAGAGTAAGACACAGACATTTTAAATTTTAAATTAGATCGAGTATAACTCATAGCAAAATGTGAGTTGATACTACACGAGCCTTATATATAACTTTTTTAAAGTACCTGTTGTTCCAGAGGTGAATATCAAGCAGTTTGTAGATCTTACGTTGACATTTGACCTACAATCACGTGATATTCTATCGTCTGCTGCTGACTCCAAATCTGACGCTAGACTCTTAAATATTGTGGACTCATGGAGGTCAGACGGCTCAAATGTATAGAGGTCAATATTCTCAAATTCAAAAGCAATATCTTCAATCGCTGCATACAAGTCAGCGCCTGAAATAAGAAGATTTACTGTACATTAAACATTATTTCAAACAGTAGTCCTGCTTGCGGAATGTGACAACAGCCTATTATCTACTACTAACACAATAATAATATACATGATAGAAATTTCAGACACTGTACGATACATGTAAAACAACAATAAGAGGGAACAATATAGAAAAAAAATCACAATTCGGTTAAATAAAACAATTCCAGAGAAACATGATTGATTGATTGATTGTGCATTGGGTATTCTTGTTCATCGGCAATTAGTGTGTGGATATTCAGAACAAGTAAAAGTTCAACAATATATAAAATATGGAAATGAGGGATGCATTGGACAACCGGGGCCATGAATTTTGACTAGGAAAGGATGGATAGTTGAATAGTGCATGACGACAAATAAAGCCATCTGTGCCTACAAAAGAGATCGCTAATGTGCCACATTGGGGCGCACTGGTTAATTCTGTGGGTTGAGCCTCGGGAACAGTAACCAATATCCACCGTTCGAAACATGAATTATGTCCGATTCAAACCCTGAACTACATTGTATGCTTAGATATTGACAGTGAGGACCAGATAAGAACGAAACTTTAAAACAGATATGTGATTTACCTTAACATACATAATCAAGAATGTGTATGTTTGCTTGCTTGTTTGTTTGATGGTGTTTAACGCTACTTTCAACAATATTTCTGTTACATCGTGGCTGTCAGTTTTATTGGTGGAGGAAACCGGAGAACCCGGAGAAAACCACCGACCTTTCGCAAGTGACTGACAAACTTGATCACATAATGTTGTACACCTCGCCCTGATCGAGATTCGAACTCCCATCAGTGGTGATCGGCACTTATTGCATATAGGTAGACTTTGTAATTCCAACTACCATACGATCATGACCACGATGGCCTCTCAAGAATGCTTATCTTATGAATATTACACATATAGATATCATTGTAACATGAATGCATTCTTTTCCTTTGATCGTTTTATGATTTATATACCAGAATGTGCAGCTAAGAACTGACATAATACATGCAGATATGAGATATTGCACACGTTTAATTCTGAGTTGAAGTTTTATTACTCTCAGAGAGTCGTACAATAATCAACGACCTAGATGTGATTTTACATGACTTCATGTTACAAATCATTTATACCACGGTTTTCCAAGTTAAACGGTTGAACTCTGAAAGCCGTGGTATAAATATTACATGTTCATTGGTAGACCTGCACTGTTTACCTGTATTTAGAAACACAGCTTTGGCTCCACTAGTGGTAATACTATGGAATAAGGGTTTCCTCCTTTGGTGGAAATTAATAAAAGCGACTTCAACTCCAATTTTCTGAAAGCCTGAAATATAAATAAAGATAGGTTTATTGTTTATAATCAATCAATAACGATACAAAGCATCTATATGTACACTATTAAGTGAATCTAAAATAGAATAATGGCAATTATGAAGGATGAGACAGAGATTATCTCTGACATACTTACTGTACAGTACCTTCACATTCTGTTACACTTAATATAAATAATTATCATCAAAAATCCCCGTTGATATGAACAGCATATTTATGAAACTGTATGTCACATGACCAACGTGACCTAAAGGTCACATACCTCAGAAATTGGAATTTTCGAAGTGATTTTTGTAGATTTTAGACTGACGAAGAATATTTATTTTAATGAGACTGAACGTTTCGTAGGGAGGAACACTAGTAACCATGCCTGTCAAATATTTTTCGCCAAAAGTCACTGTGAAACTATGTATCATTAATTTTTCCTCCTCGAGGTAACCGTGGTAAAAAAAATGAACAATCTGAATGTTTGCCACGCCCACAGCTATTTATACCCACGGTCCCGGTTTAACTACAATTTCAACAATAGTTCAGCTATATCGTGGAGTCAATTTTATTGGTGGAGGAGACCAGAGTATCCGGAGAAAAACCACCGACCTGCCGCAAGTCACTGACAAACTTTATCATATAATGTTATATGGAGTACACCTCGCAGGTGCGGGATTCGAACTCACAAAGTTAGTGGTGATAGGCACCGATTGCATAGGTAGTTGTAAATCCAACTACCATACGATCACGACCACAACGGCCCTGAATAATATAATAGATGACTGTAAAAGTCACAGATCATCCAACACGATGGATAATATTCGTTATCAGTCCTGCAAGGTTGGATACGGCGTTTTGGAGAACAGATGCACTTGTCAACAGGTGAGGCGATAGCCGAATCGTTTAACACAAATTAACAGGTACAAATGTCCTCTAAAGCTACATATATCACTTTTCGGGACTGATAACATTTTTTTTTAAATATTCTAATATATAAATACATATGTCTTAAATAAAAGTATAACATAAATCATGTAACGGCTTGCTAGGTCTGTAAAAACCTGAAGTCATTCCATGAAAAGACCAGGAATGGACAAATTCTTTATCCGATGATGCCCAAGTGACATGAGATTAAACATATGTACATGCTCTTTTATTGTATATTTATAGTATAACTAACTGTGATGCCCGATTACCAAAAATATGTCACGAATGACCGCACAACCGATAATTCACGAATGCGCGAAGCGCATGAGTGCACTATCAGTGTTGTGCGGTCATGAGTGACATGTTTTTGGTAATCGGACATCACAGTTAGTTATACTGTTTATTATATAGACTGTTTTGAGCCAATAAATTTGATATTTTCTTTCATCTGCATTGCATGTGTGTATTTCTTTATTGCGCATTAATATACAAATGTGTCCTTGGCTACTCGTTGACTGAAACGTTTGTCTAATGCTTTCAATTTTGTAAAGAAATAAATTCATGTGCACATATTTCGATTAGGAATGTAATTTTCATGTTGTTTACTTGTAAACTGTGTGATCATAGTATGCACTCGACCTTGAAAGACACATTTTTATTTATTGACACTTGATGTATGTTTCGTTTTTACGATATGTACATTTCATTTACCTTGTGGGAAGAATGTTTTGTGAAAGAAGTCGGATGCATACCAATATTTGGCCGTTAACAAAACCAAAACTATTTCAAATTCGACGGATTATATAATTAGAAAACAAGTAATTTAACAATATAACAGCTAGGAAATGTAAATCGTTAAATGTGCGTGCAAACGGTTCAATCGTTAAATGTGTAATTCAAACCGATTATAACGGAAGGAAAATGGACTAAAGTTCACTCAGAATCGGAATCACTAAAGGTAGGATTCTTTCATATTTTGTTTTTGCTATTTGTAGTCCGGAATCATCACTTTGTCTTTTCTGACTAGACTGAGGATTGTTAAAATTAAAAGTTCCTCCGTAAATGTAAGTGTTCCCATAAAAAAGAGATGACATCTTAGTGTCAGAAGTCATTGAACTAGTACTTGTGGTTGACGAAAGCTGTGACAAATTTGGATTCATTTCAGAAGAAGCAATAGAACAAACACTGCTATTTGGAGTTAATTTATAGCAGACGATTTGTTGGGGGTGGTTAAAGTTTTACTATTGGGAAGATTCTTTCTGCCGAGACCACATGTTTTTAGAGCATAATACTGACATGAAAAGTATCAAAACTGTCAATGTTTGCCAAATTTACCTGCTTTTTATTGTATCTCAATGAAATACTAGATTAAGATATCATTTTGTTTATTTTTTTGAAATCTTTCCTTTATCGTAAATGAAACTAACAACCTGTCAATGAAATGACGCAAAGGGACATCACTCCATATAATATTCTAAAAAAAAAAGAAGAAAAAAAAAGTTCCGGCTCGAAAAATGGCGGGAATAATAGCGAGAGTGAAAATAAAAATGGTAATTTCACTAGTGAAATTATCGTTTTTATTTAACTCGGAAATCACGGTATTTCATCGATATCTATATAATAAAATATGTCTAATTCAAAGGAAGCTGAACATAAGATATTTGTAAACTGTTACTATAAACTTGTTGAAGTAAATTTTGTTCATATCACTTTGACATCCCATGAAACAAATGTTTAGCATTATCAGATTATGAAACAATACAGTTTCTGTGGTTTTCTCCAGACACTATGGCTTCCTCCAAATATTAAATTAATTGCAATGTATGATTAGTAAGTAAGATGTTAAAATGATTTTAAACCTCAATAAACAAACAATTTTAATTGTGATAATTCATCATAGCACTTTGAGTCCAGAATGTTGAAAATATTGGAGTTTTATGTTTTGTTTTTATTTACTGTAGGTTACCATGGCAACCAAAATATTTTTTCCTATGCAGGGGAAATGTCTATTTTCTTTACAAAAAACAGAAAGTTACAGCTAAAATGCTTAAAATTTAGAAACTTATGTAAAATGGTTATAATACGTAATCAGTGAATCAAAGAATATTTGATCAATTTAGATAACAGAAAATTAAATTTTTGAAATTTCGAAAAAATATTTTGCATAATCAAGTAAAATAACTTTGCAGGGTGTTTTGTAGCAATATAACATCGATGAAAATGTAAAAACTCATTTTGTCCCAGGTACCTCCATAAGCCTGAAAATCTCATGGCTGGTCACATATAGATAGATGTATGTAAAACAATTCAACACTATGGATTATACAATAGAAAGATGTAAAACAACAGTACTAGTGGTCATTCAGGACAAGGGATATTTAATACCTATCAATTGATAATTAAACACCAATTAAAAAGGTGGATAATGAAAACAGCGATCGTTCAATAATAGATAAGGATATCATGGATCTATCAACATGAAGGACAATTCAATATTGTCGATAACAAAAACGGAGATTTTTTTTTAACACGAACACTATTTAATAGATGGAAAATGAAAAAAAAAGAGATCTTTCAACACCAAGAATAACCCTGATGAAATAGCACTCATAGATATTGAAGATACCACTTGTTTAGCTGGGTCATCTAATGAAAGTTTTAAAGATGTGATCATGTGGTGTGACGAATGAAGTTACATCTATGAAATACACTTATATTTAGAGATGTCATGTTTATACACAATAAACATAAGGATATGTGAATTGTGATAGTGTTTTACATACCAAACCAAGTCCATATAAATGTTGGCTCGTTGTACATCAACATGGCCACTGTATCACCTTGCTTTAAGCCTAATCCTAAAGCTACGTTCGCTATTTTATTTGCCATTCTATCTACTTCTGCGTAACTGTATGAAGTGTCTTTATATATGATCATGGTTTTGCCCCTATATTTGTCTGCCGTCTGCTCAAATATATCGATGGGTAATATATTATGCTTCTCCCTTTTCGCAAGCATGAATCCGGTTTTGAATATGCACGTCATTAATTTAAAGTCTGCAGGTAACCATGGTATTTTAAATTTAACATATAAGTATATAGCTCCAACAGCTCCGGCCAAGCCTGATATTATCATCCACATTCTGTAAAAAATAGAATTTTTGATATATAGATGATTTTATCACATATATGATTCTTGTTTGATATAAAGTACATATTGTTCCACTTCTTAATCACGACGTTGTTGACCGTTACGAAATATTCAATTCTCAAATGACAAGGGATCTTTTCTCTTTTACGTAGATTTACGTAGATTCTATTACCGACAAGACTTTTACTGCACTTGACCATATGCGTAGTAATAAAACGGGTATCTTAATAATGAACAGGTACTGCTACTCTTACCAGCACACAGATTGACACCCTAGGTGTTGGTGTCATCTTTTCTGGTGTTTTTGTTCTCTTCGTGCTGTGTCTACTGTTGCCAGTGTCTATGGCTTGTCCATTCTTGATTTTACCTTCGGCTTTCTCTAACGTTGAACAATGGTATTTATACAGATGATATTATGGTGTTATATTTGATTTATATATACAAAAATCAATAACAAAAACAAACCAAACACAATAAAAAAAAAGCTTCATGGGCATGAACTCTTACAATACATAGGGTTAAACTTTCTTAAGACAGGGTGTTACTGAATGGTTATCCTGGACGATGCATGACATCAGTTCGCTATCAAGTTCTGACTCCCAATTTTGCAAAGGAAACATCAGTGCACAAGTACACACTGGAGCTTAGGGCCTCGAAGAGAAATTTTGCATGGCGGAACAAGACTGCTTTGGGGCCCCATGTACAGGCTGAGACTTCTCTCAAAAATGGCCTTCCTGATTAAATGCGAGTGATGATCAACAACCAGAATTCAGAAGTCTAAGTGAATTTACATACATTTAATTATTTTTCTAAATAAACTAAAAATAGCTTGAAATACACAAAAAGGAAGAAAACATCGAAAAAAAACCCGTCTATGATTAAGGCTATGGGGCCCTTTAGAGATTCACAGGCCCTTCTTGCCCCTCCGGGTCCCGGGCCAATGTACCCACTAAGCTTATTTCTCTCATAGGCCGTTCTAGAGCCATGTGTGTATCAGCCAGTCACAGAAATTCTGTACCGGTTAACCGTTTCATACTATACTGATGTTATGTCTTAAAAAAAAGTTTGAAGATACCAAAGGGTAATTAGAAGCCGTAAATCAAAGAAGGACAGACAGTTCAATGTTCAAATGACAAAAATTGGTCGACACTACACATAATACTAAGACTGAGCTACATTGAACTCCATAAAAACAAGGATGAACTAAGGTGCTCACGAGTATACATGTATATGATAAAAATGATCATTTCCTTATCAATGTATAAATTATTTATTTGTAGGCAATAACATTGACTAAGATAGATCATTGAGGGATCTTTATTCTAAAGTTGGTTCTATGACCATTTCTATAAGCAGCATTCCAGATTGTTGACATTATGACTAAACGAAGAAACTATGTACATATAGAAAGCTTATAAGATAATTAATGCCAGTTGAATTTCAGTAATATTGTATTTTGCTCTGGATTCAAGACTGTTTTACATTCAATGATATGGTGTGAGAGGTGTTTGTTCGCTTGATTCAAGTCTGTTTTACATTCAATGATATGGTGTGAGAGGTGTTTGTTCGCTTTATTGTTAACCATCATTGTGTGAAGTTTCTTTTCACAATAAACAGCTATCAGAACAGTGACAGATGGGCATGATGTGTGTAAGGGAATTGCTGACTTTGTTATGGATTCCTTCTTTTGTGGTAAAAACAATAAGGTTCTCCTTTCTCAGTTATAGGTGACCTTAGCTGATATTGGCTATCCTCATATCCTGTTTAGACCCTTTGACTTACTTGATCCCAAAGACTTTTATATTATCTAGTTTCCAATCTTTTGATTATGAGCCTACCTGATGAAGTTTTTTTCAAGGACGGCATCGTGCGCACTAAATTCGATATCTACGATTTTATTAGATGATCACATGCGACCACCACGATAGTACGTTAAACTGCCATTGCGCCTATAGACATCTGGACATACATGTTGTTCAGAAATATACGTCAGTAACTTATATAATCAATCGGTTATCCACCTCATGTTTTATGCATTAGTCGGGGAAGCCCTTTCAATTGATATAAATGAGGTTGATTACTATTACTAACACCACCTA
>MJUT01006195.1:212649-223554 GCA_002080005.1 Gigantidas platifrons | reverse complement strand
ATATTTATGAAGGAATTTAATCCTTTGTTTTGAAGATTCAAAGTATAATGAATATATCAGTTCAATATTGACAAGTGATTTAGTACAAAAGTACCATGATGGAGGTACATGGTACCATTGAGAAAGTTTTAATGTCCTGTGTCCAGATGGTTAGATCATATTGTTATTTTATTACAAATTATGTGTAATAGGGAAATCAACCAGCCATGATAATGAGTTTAACTGTCTCAATCTGGTCAGGGAGAATAACCTTTGTATGTCAGTGCATTTCGTATCCAACAGATTTATGACCCTTAATTAAGATTTTTTTTTGTGTTGTGAGAAATGATTAGTATGATGATTTCTGTTTTTCTGAACTACTGTAATCAGCAGTTGGAAATTGATATGATAAGAGTTAACTCTTGAAAAATTCATTCAAGACACAGGTCGTTTCACAATAAATTGACTACTGTATGATATGGTGTTTTGATGTTTATATTGTTTACCGTTCGTTACTGACCTCGAAAGATTATTTTTATTGTTCTTTTTTCTTTTATTTGTGTTTCTCTTTTGTTTACAACAGCATGCGACAATGGATAACTAATCTTTATTACCATATTATAATACACAAAGTGAACTAAAATTACTTACATTTGGCGAAATAATTTATTATTAATCCAATAACTAAAAACACGTGCTATTGTCTATGTCCCAGTTTTGTTTTGTTTTTGTTTTTATATACTCGGGTCTGTTTGATTGGTTACTATTAATGATATTCCATTGTCGCATTCTGCTTTATTGCTACATTTATTGTTCCATGTCTTCATGTTAAGAAATTTAGATAAATTATTTAATAATAATGCATATCATATTGTATATTGTATATTGTATGTATATGGAGAAGACAATATACTAAGTTGAAAAACTTGTGTCTGATCCTTTTGTCATTATTTAGACAATAAAATATGTTTAAATTAACTCTTGAAAAAGACAATTATAGAATATTTTCGTTGACATATGCATATCTGTGTTGATATATCATAGTAAATGTAATAAAAGTTTAATATTTGTACATTGATGATCCACTAGAGTGTTAATTAAATATTACAGCATAATAATTCCGATTTTCTATTCTCATTAGCCATCCTGGTTTGACCAACCATGGATGTATAAATCCATATGTGGTTTATACATCTATGGACCAACAAAGGTTTTATTGGGGACAAATTTGGATGCCTTTCTATGGTCTATTTTGGAACTACTATTTGGTAAATGTTTTTCCCTAAATGTTCGATGTATTGTGATACACAGATGTCATTTGATATTATTTTTAAATGAAAAAATATATCGGCAAACGAGAAACCTGTATACTAAAACTATTTATAAAATCATCACATCTTACTGTGCATGTAGAATGTTCATGTATTAATAGTATATATGTTCGCTTATCTAAATCTGGCCTAGGTTATACTACCATACAATAATTTTGAGGAAACGTAAGACTAATTATTATAGCTTCTCATTAAATACCGGTAACTGACATCAAGCAAACCCGCAAAATAATAGCACCCGCCCTTTTTGTGGAAAATTCAAATGATCTCCCCATTAAAATGTCTAAATAGAACTTTATTGCTTCCTGTACATACTATGTCAGTTTGATCAAATTGACCCAACCAGTTTCAGGGAAGTTGCACTTAAAAAAGTTAAAATTAAATTATCTCCCCTGAAAACCTCAGAACAGAACTATATTGTCTCATGAACATTTTAATGTATGTAATGTATTTTATTTATAAAACATAGATCAAATTCCACCGACTGGTTTCAGGGGAATTGAGCTGACAGTCCAGTGCTTGTATCATTGGTAATAAGTAAAAATTCAATCATTTCCCTTTGGAACTTAGGAATGGAACTATATTGCTTCGTGCACATCTGCATGTACTTCCTTTTGTGTTCATGTTGATTGTATTCCAACAGACAGTTTAGGAAGCCTTTTGATGGACAGACATACTATCATCTTGCATTGAAGCGAGAGCAAAACTATTATATAGTCTGTTACATCTCCATTTGAAGAAAATGCTTTGTTTACTTAATCTATATGATATTGCAGTATTATTAATTAGGAATGCAATGCAAGTAATATGATAGTTTCAAACCCCAGATTGAGTAATCAACAGAGGAATAAGTCTCTGTCAAGAAACTGCACCAAAATATGATTGATTTTCAGTCTGTTTTTTTGTTTGTTTTTTTTCGGTTCTTTTTTTAGGGGGGAGGGGGATGTTGGGTCAATAAACCTGAAATTTGTTTTCAGTGGTTCATCATTAGTATATTCAGAAAAATATGGGCTTAAAAAATCTGAGGGGCAAAAAACACAGTCAAGGAAACAATATTGCCTGAACAATCTTGATATGATCAGGAATCTACAACACTTGCATATGAATAAGAAGTCCATTACATTTTATTAGTCATTGACATTTTTTCTGAATTAAAAGTGTCATGTGGTCTGGGTAATAACAGCCATTGTAAATTATTGATGGCAAATGTCCCCCAGATCCGTAGATTGTGGTCACACACTGTTGTAGGTCATTTGTTTTGAAATGCTGAACTACTTTTTCATAAAGAGATGGAGTGGTATTGCGGTTAACATTGAAATCTCCAAGAAGTTGATCTGTAACTTATGATTATACACTCTCATACCAAAAATGAAGTCAATATCTCAAATCATATTGAAATAAAGTGGTGACAACTAAATATTTGGCAAAATTTCAAAGTCCAAGGGCCATAACTTGGCCAAAAATCATTGGACCGGAACGAAACGTAAACTTGATCTGTAACTTATCATTATATACCCACATACCAAATATCAAGTCAATATCTCAAAGCATAGCGAAAAAAGTGGTGACAACTGTTTTATTTCGGAATTATAGAATGACGGACATGGGTAACACTATATGTCCCGGCCACTTAGTGGCGGGGACATAAAAAAACCCACTCCAAAATTGACTCCAGACTCCACTCCATGTTTTACAACATGTCCAAATCTTTGATTTCTGTCCAAATCTTTGATTTCTTTACAGGTAATATGACATTTATGGCAAATTGAAAAACACCCATAGCAGATGAAGTTAAATTACAGGTAGACTTTTATATAAGGCCATGCAAAGTTAATTACTTGGTTCTCAGGCCCTTTTTTGTCAAAATTGATGAGGGAGGGCGGCATTTTTTTTTATCCTTTTACTGCTGTAAAAAGTGATGAGGGAGGCATTTTTTCTTCTTTTGTGTGTGAAAAATATGGCAATGTATAAATCTTTTCATTACTTTATTGAAAATTTCAATTTTATTTCTTCCGATGGTGGCAGAAACATCACAAGTGGTTAATTTTTATGGAAACGTCCAATCCGCTGGTCCCAACGTACCATTTTTTACCTCCGTAAATAATTCCAATAAGGTACAAGCTTCGGAGAAGCCCCCTATTATGTTTCCTGGTAAAACTGGCAAACATTTGTGCCGAATTTGCACAGAAACGATTGACATTTTGTCTAAATGTCAAACGGAAACACGTTTTTTATTTATACATTGTCATAACGATGCTTTAAATCTCATTTAAGCATGATGCGTTTTAAAGCGTTTCACCGACCACGCGATATAAGAGAAAAACGGATGCGGTTGTTTTTTTCCGTACGGACAGCGCTACCGCATTTAATTTTTTTTTTTTTTACTATTTTTGCAATAAAATCGGCAATGCGGCGACGAATTTCCACACGCGGGCGGGCCTGAGAACCAAGAAATTAACTTTGTATGGCCTAATATAGGTAAGTTGGGTATTTAACTAGTCATCTGATCTTGAAACTACAAAGGTGAATCTGTCCTATTCATACTTGCCTTGGCCATCAGCCAATTTACCTTGAAAAACATTCAGGTCAGCCCATTGTCATTCTATTGTCCATTAAAAGTACAAAGTCTTCATGGAGATCAAATTGGGTATTCAGTTATACTGTTTTACTTCAAAATTACACATTTGTACTTTGTAATGCAAGAAAATAAAAAAGTATCCATTTGATATAACTTATATGTTTATTATTGCAAACAGAATTCTTTTAAAATACACCCCAAAAATGGAGCATATGTAACATAGCAACCCCCCTACCCCAAAGAGAGAAAAAAAACCCAACAAAAAAAACAAAAACAAAAACAAAAACAATAACAAAAACAACCCAAAAATGTCTGAAGTTTTTGCTTCACTAATTCTGCAAAAAACAAAATAGGTACACAAGGTACAAAGATAAATTACATTTAAAATCTGTGTGTGTCCTTTTTAAGTAAAACAGTATAACTGAATACACAATTTGATCTCCATGAAGACTTTGTACTTTTACTGGACAATAGAATGGCAATGGGCTGACCTGAATGTTGGTTAATTGGCTGATGGTCAAGGCAAGTATGAATAGGAAAGATTAATCTTTGTAAATTCAAGGTCAGATGACTAGTTAAATGCCCAACTTACCTATATAAAAGTCTACCTCTAATTTAACTTCATCTGCTATGGGTGTTTTTCAATTTGCAATACACATCATTGTGTATACCTTATCCTACAAAATAAGCATATATGTACAAGCATAAATTGTGAAACTGTAATACAAATCTAAGACAATAGTTTGATTCCTGAGCAACACAACTCAACATTTTTGCAAACATATTTAAAAACAAATGCAAACAACTTTTTGACAATTTCATTTAAGTAAGTTACCTTGTCTTGTCTGGCATTTTGAACTTTGTTTTTGCAAAGTACAAATATATGCCGCTCCCACAAATGTTAAAACCGCAAAATGTGTTTACACAGTAAATTAATCCACCTGTCTTGTTCTTCCGAGTTCACAAATATTTTAACTTCTGGTACTCTTTCATATGTAAATTATATACATATTTAAGTAGTATTTAAACTGTTCGCGTGCAAGTCCAAATAGTTAACTTATTTTAAAAGTATTTTAATATCACGCATGCGAAACATGTTGTTGACAATTCTATGCATGAAGAAGTATTTTAGTCGCTCACAAATATCATTTTGTTAACGTAATTGATATACGTTACATACTTTTATTTTGACCTCTGTGTTGTATTTCTGTCAGACTTTAATTCAAATACTTATTTTTTTTACTCTTGCGTCAACCGGATAGCACACACACAACCACTACAACCACTATGTATGTAAATGGTCGATATTTGTAGGGAGTGGGTGCTTTTTCCTGAAGTACAAATCAGGATTTATGTTGGCTGTCTGATGGCGAGAGTATACGTACGTTACTGTTTTATAAGGTGATAAAGCCTTCAAGTTGAGGGGGCCGTCGAGGTCATGGTCGTATAGTAGTTGGATTTACAACTACCAATGTAATCAGTACCTATCATCACTAACGTTGTGAGATCGAATCCCATCAAGGCGATACAACATTATATGATCAAGTTTGTCAGTGACTTGCGCCACGATATAACTGAACTATTGTTGAAAGTGGCATTAAACACCATAAACCCTAACCAATCCTTCACGTTGACCTGGATATTTATAGTATTATCTCACAGACTCAACAGTCCTCATCAAAACATGTGCTCCCTCTCAGACACATTATTCAGATTTTAATCAGGTTTTGCACTTTATGCAGTGTTTCGCGGAGAAGCAGCAAACCCCATTTTAAAACTTCGGTTCAACGGCGACCAGTGATCATATACACGCTTGCCTTCCTCAAAGTTTTATCAGTAATTAGCGGCAGATCGGTCTTTGTTCTCCAGATACTCTGATTTCATCCAGCAATAAAACCGACAGCCATGATACAATTGGTAAAGACGAGAGCTATGTAACCTTATATACTAGTATCAACAATATAACAAAGTATCAGCAAAGAGAAACAGCTTGACGATATACAGTATACAGTGCATATTGTATCAGTTCTGTTTTCGTCAGTATTTCTATCATCCTTACTCCTTTTAACCCATTCTGTGGATTGACACAAACTGGTTAAGATTCTTTAGGGTTAGGGGTTATGGTGTCTAATGCCACTTTCAACAATATTTCAGCTACATCGTAACGGTCAGTTTTATTGGTGGAGGAAATAGGAGTACCCGGAGAAAAGCCACCGACCTGTTGCAAGTCACTGACAAACTTTATAACATAATGTTGTATCGAGTACACCTCGCCCGAGTGGGATTCAAACTCACAACTTTAGTTGTGATATATACTGATGGCATATGTAGTTATATATCCAACTACCATGCGATCACGACCACGACTGCCACAACGTTCTATAGTACAAATTAAAGTCACAAGGAAAGGGATTTTTAATATATAGTCAAACCATTCTGTTGTGACTATCAGTAGGAATCTCTGGAAACATCTTCACATAGAAAGACAGACTGATAAGAATGAAACGTGAATATGAAAGATTTGACATACTATATCACTGTTATGTCTATTAATACTAGTTAATTAAGCACTGATACATTCATTTTAAAGATAAGGAAATGATAACTGTTATCATATTTACTTTCGCGTTAACCCCTGTTTTTTATGGAGTTAATGTTACTCAATCTTTAGTTGTCTGTGTTGTGTTTTACTCAATCTTTAGTTGTCTGTGTTGTGTTTTGCAGACCAGTGTTTGTCATTTTGTCCTTTGTGGACATTGTATTGTGTCCTTTTTTGATTTTCAATTTTCTCATTGTGAATTTCCCATTTATATGTAGCAACATTCTAGCATTATTTGCATATGGAGTATATCTCCCAGTTGTTCCGATATTCCAGAGTTTGTGGTTCCTATCATGATTTCCTTGATAGAGGGTTGCTGCTAACAAGAAAGCTACTGAACCAAAGGTTCCTAGTGGTTAAGTTGAAGTAATCAATTCGAAAGTTTTATGCCGCCACCATGACTTGCTTAACCATTACGGAGTATCTGTGACACAAATGACCAAGTATATGTTGATTGTCATAATCACAATCCAGTCCTTTCCTCATTCATGACTTCTCACCAGGTTTGTAACGAGAGTAACAGAACGGGTGCCACATGTGGAGCAAAAACTGCTTACCTTTCCGGAGCACCTGAATTCGACTCCATATTTTACTTATCTTAGTTGGATTGCTGTTGTTCATGCTTTCATATTAAATGACTTCATGCTTTTAGTTCCGTGTTGTGATGTCAGTTATGATTTTGGTGTAAAAATGATGTTTGATTCATATTGACCTCCATATGTTTGTATGGGGTTAATGTTTTATTTACTTTATTTGTATTTATTTACTTATACTGGTGTCCAACACGATTTCCATGTCATGATGATGCTCGTTTTGTTTAACAGTACCATGCCAGGTGTCACATGTTGGGCAGGAACTATTACCCTTCCAGAGCACCTGAGTTAATCACCAGGTTTTAGTGGGAGTTGTATTAGTTTTCTGTGTAATGTTTTATATATCATTACAGGTGTCACATGTTGGGCAGGAACTATTACCCTTCCAGAGCACCTGAGTTAATCACCAGGTTTTAGTGGGAGTCGTATTAGTTTTCTGTGTAATGTTTTATAGATCATTGTTTGTCCTTTCGTCCTTTTTTCTTTGGTCATTGTATTGTCTGTCCTTCTTTGATATACGGCTTCTGATTACCCCTTTGCTATCTTCAAACTTTCTTATAACTGTCCAGGCCTGAACCCTTAATGTCTAGTACAGGCCTGAACCCTTAATGTCTAGTACAGGCCTGAACCCTTAATGTCTAGTACAGGCCTGAACCCTTAATATCTAGTAGTCAAGATATAACTGTAGTAATGCTCAAATAAAAATATAACAAGCACAATGGGTAACAAAGTGATACATGTCTCCTACAGTTTGACATATCATTTGAAGTAGATGAAATCATCTTCCATCCATTTGCATAAAAATGGTAGCCGTCGGCCATCTTGACTTTTGTGTAAATGATTAGAACTAAATCTGTTTCTGCTCTTTTCAGTAAAATTTGAGAGTTGTTTTTGATTGTTTGACATAATATATGTGCATTGTCTGTAAAAAAAATATTTGAACTCGCTGATAAACAAGCCTCAAAGACTCGCTTTTATTTGTGTTATTAAACAAAATAATTTTATTGTTTGTTTGATGGGGTTTAACGTCACTTTCAACAATATTTCAGCTATATCGTGGCGGTCAGTTTTATTGGTGAAGGAAACCGGAGGACCCGGAAAAAACCAATGACCTGTTGCAAGTCACTGACAAACTTTATAACATAATGTTATATGCCTCGCCCTGATCGAGATTCGAACTCACAACATCAGGGGTGATAGGCACTGATTGCATATGTAGTTGTAAATCCAACTACCATACGATCACAGCCAGGACGTCCCCAAATAAATTTGATATTTACCAACAATATACATATATTGTATAATACCTTACTCAATTTTATGAATGGAAGACCTTTTTTATTCATGTCTCATCTTTTATATTTGGTTTGATTTGTGATACATTGCCTATCATGATTATTTCAGTTAGAGGGTTGATACATTGCCTATCATGATTATTTCAGTTAGAGGGTTGATACATTGCCTATCATGATTATTTCAGTTAGAGGGGTGATACATTGCCTATCATGATTATTTCAGTTAGAGGGTTGATACATTGCCTATCATGATTATTTCAGTTAGAGGGGTGATACATTGCCTATCATGATTATTTCAGTTAGAGGGTTGATACATTGCCTATCATGATTATTTCAGTTAGAGGGTTGATACATTGCCTATCATGATTATTTCAGTTAGAGGGTTGGTGTCTATCAAGGAAGCTCCTACACCCAGTGTTTCTAGTGGTTAAATTACTTTAATTTCAGTTACTTCACTTAGAATATTTTACGGTTGCCACCATTATACTTGGTTAATCATTGGGGAATATCTGTGTTTTATGCTATACTGTTTTTCCTATCAGAATAAACAATTGGAATTTGAAATTACAATTAATGAGTAAGCGTGATGGATAAACAACTTTTACAAACAAATAAATATTTAGGAGTATTTAAATGGCAACTTCAATATATTGAAATCTTGTATAAACTAAGCTCTTTGGAAACAGAAATCTGTGTAAACCCAATATCTCCAATCTTTGTGCAAATTTAATCTATTGCTTCCATATAATTAGGACATAAATTCTACTTAGGCTGGTTTCATTTCACAATACAATTCATAGTTTATGATACATATTCATTATTTGAATATACAGTTCCTAAATAATGTAACTATCATTAATACTAAGTTTCTCCTCCATCAGAAATGTTTTGGCTCCTAAATAATGTAACTATCATTAATACCAAGTTTCTCCTCCATCAGAAATGTTTTGGCTATCATCTTTAGCCTCTTTAATGTTCTTGCTCCCAAAGATTTTAACATTATGTGTGTGACGACAGGATCGCCAAGTGTGACAAAAGTCAAACGGACATCCTTGCTGGTTGATATAATGAAATGAAATTAATTTTTTTTTAATTTTAAACATTTAATTTTAAACATAAAATACAAAAAAATTATTAACATATAAACACAAACAAATTAACAAAAAAAGAATTTTGAAAAAAGAAACAGTTTTAATGTCAAATCCACAATTAATTCCATCCACGTCGGACAACAGACAGCTGGTCGGCAACATCAATGACTCCAACAGTACTATGCACACTTCACACGTCAAACATTATACACCTATTTACTGGCTATGAGGACAATAGCAAGTTTATTGTCCCCGGGAAATAGTTGGTGTCTCGGGGGACAATAAACTTTCTATTGTCCGAATAGCCAGTAAATAAGTGTTTTATTATACCAAAGGCAATCTAGGAAATCTGAGAAAATATGGCTATTAAAAAGACACAAATAGAAGTTCTTAATAGTAATATTAAGAAAAAATATCAACAATAAACATGTTTTTTTTTTTAAATTGCCAGTAAATAGTTCAGCGGCAGTCAATAGTCTCAGTGTTAAAAATGTGAAACAATAGCATTTTTATTTCTTTAAACAAGCTTTAAGAAAGTATATACTGAGGTATAATAACAAACTATAATACAGGACCTTGAACAAAATAAGGACTACTAAATATCTTAATGACTAGCATAAATACATATTAACTAAACAAATTCACATAATGCATCATCATAACTATAATGTATAATAACTACACATTAATATTTCAAATTATCTATACAATCTATAATTGTGTAATGTGCGTCAGGTCGATATAATTGTTTATAATGTATCGTACATTATACGGTATACTACACGCCTGATTTCACTTATTCACAAACATTGTAATATTCAAATAAATGTATCGGATATTTCAAATGTTTTGTTTATAACGTTGATTATAATTATCGTCTGCTATGCATCGACAAGGGCGTAGCTAGAGCAAATCGAAGTATACGCATAATTTCGGCGAGGGGTCAGGGGGCCGCTCAAGGCCCCCAGTGGGTCCAAGGCAAAGCCCTGGTAGGGGGTTCAGGGGGCGAAGCTCCTGGATTTTACCAGATTTACATACTTCAGAACCTGTTTGTGTGAGTGTGTTCTGTTCTGCCTACAATTTTTTTACTGTGTTTTACGGTCAGGTCGTATGTGTCGGAGATGGATATAGAAAACACGTATTGAGGATATGACATATAATTCGTTATCTAGACAAATGTTGAAGTGTTGATATCATTACATCTTTACTCAAGCTTGTGAAAATGATCCTTCTTGGATGAACAGTTGAAAATTAATGACCCACTGGTCTTTAAATTTCTTGCATGTCACAACTCAACATATTTAATATTCTGACAAAATATTTATCGCTCTAGCCACGAAGAAGGGTCGGATATCTTTTAATTTATGTGTTTGGCGAAAATGGCACCTTGTTGTTACGTAGATGCCTCCTTTGTCTGGAGAATTGCACAATGAATACAG
>MJUT01006195.1:168305-179233 GCA_002080005.1 Gigantidas platifrons | reverse complement strand
GTCATGAGCTCTTATCTCAATTACATTCGAAACAAAAATTAGATGAATATTTCCTTGGTCAATGAGTAGCAAGTTTAAACATTAAGTTAGAAAGGACATATACAATTGCATTTTCCTAAATAAGTAATCAGGAACTTGTGCATTAATCTAGAACAACATAATTATGCAACAGAGATACAATGGAACCTCTACATAACTGCTACAGAAAGAATGATTGAAACTGTATATTTAGAAAACAAATGTCTTGTCAGACAATTATTTTATTAATATTAAGCTTAAACGTATTTTCAAGACTAATTTAAAACATCAATGACACATTTTTCCACCACTACATTAGGTTTGTGTGATTCTTAGTACGTTATTCATTGTATTGAATGCTATAGTGCCAATTTTACCATACAATATGGAATGATTCAAAATCGTATATCCTAATTTCTAAATGTTATTTTATGAAAAAAGTATACTGTTGGAATCATTTATGTATTCAGTGATAACATGGACGTATGTTAGAGATACACAATTTCGTGTTGTGACCGTATACATATAAATCTGAATACATGACTTGTGAAACTTAAATAAGGCAGGCAAGAGGGGATTCAGCCAGTTTGTTGACGACCTTTTCTCCTTTCTCATATAAAACCGATCTGATTGTCACCATAACAAAATACAATAACTGTAATTTGTCGTCGTCTCCATTGGGTGTCCTATGTTCTATAGTGGTCATATCATTCAATAAGCGACGGTAATACCTTGTTAGCAGCGACTTGTCCAGATCATATAGGTTTTTTATATGTCAAATACCACTTATCATTACAGACAATGTAATAGATATTACTACTTCATTTCATCTCAACTATCATTTTTTATTGATATAACTCGCTTGGGATATCGGTCTATCTACCAGCTTCAGATCAATATTTATTTGCATTGGTCTGTGTGATATTTTTTTTATGGCATTTTTAGAATGATGTTGTATTAGATAATGTTGATGCTATGATTTTTCTGTATGTCTGTAAAACCGTATCACAATGACATCTGACATAATATACCCACACAATCTTAAAACATGTGGAAGATATCAGCATGAACTCCGACAAATCTAGTTCATAGAATTGTATGAAACATTCTTTTTTCTGTTTTCTTTTCCCCAGAAATCGGTAATATCATGAACCATTGGAGACCAATCCAGATTTCTAGGGTAAATCTATTTAACCCTCCACTTCCTTTTGAGTTTTGTATAATATATAAATAAAAAAGTAGATACCAAACTTACCTACGGTCGGAACCAAACTAATTGAAAGTCAAATAATCTAAATGTCTCAGGAAGCATACAAATCAAAGGACATAAGCAGAACAGCCAAAATCAGCTAAAGTTTGCTTCCACTAATACTGACTGCAAGCCTTCATAAACATGCTAAATAACTATATTGTTAAAGTTTTTGTAGCAGGGTATAACTACATTCAAATCTACACTTCTGGGTATTGCATGTATTTGCGGTTAATTCCTCATTATTTCATTATTTGGTCGCTATATGTAATTATTTAGTTTAGATGTAACACGATGGTTGCTACAAGTGGAAAAGGAACTGCTTACTCATTCAGAGTAATCCCCCATGATCTTAGTGGGATTCCTGTTGTTTAATATTTTCTTTTCTGTGTAGAGTTTTGTAGATCACTGTCCTTTTATCGCTTCTAGTGTTGGTCATTGTACGTATTGTCTGTTCCTCGATTTACGTCGTGTGATTATTTCTTTGGTATTTGCAATCTTTTCTATCTTGCTGCAATATCTGCTTTAATTTACCTCAAATGTTAATTCAAATCGCTTATCTGGGCAATGTGTCACTGGTTGCAAAGGCCATCCTAATATATATGTATGAACAATCGAAATGGCACATTTCGCCGAGATTAACAATTAATATTCTATTCTGATACTGTGGTCACTTATTGCCAAATATAAAACAACAACACTTTGTGAAGAATGTGCCATAAATAACCGCTTGGGGTTCAAAGGTTAATCAATAAACACGTTTTTTTTTTTAGATATCTACAAATCTCTAATTAAAAAGATTATAAAGAAACTAAGTAGCATAATTAGAAAAAAGACGATGTTTACGATAAAATGTAAATACAATTGTTCTTCTTGTATTAAAGGTAAGTTTATTAATTAAAGATGACAATAAGACTGTTATCTATAATTTTGTGAAATTGTGTATGCATACAATTCCAGCTTTATCTGGTTTCACACGACAATCTCTCTTTAATTATAAATAAGTCATACAAAATGGTGCCAATTACTTTCTGATATAATGTTTGCGGTATGGTGGTAGATAAAACGAAGAGAAACGAATTACAGATGCTAAAACCTTAAATCTCAGATTCAGGTATATTGGCGGTAAACGGAAAAAAAGTCACAGGAAGAAAAGTCACAATTTTGGTAGGAAAAAAAGTCACAGGAAAAAAAGTCACAAGAAAAAAAGTAACAGGAAAAAAAATCACAATATTTTTTTAGGAAAACGGTTACAAGTAGGTTATATTTTGTGGAATATTATTATAGGGTAATTAATTTTCAGGGTTTTTTCTCGTGAATATTTGTTTGATCAAGTGTTAATTGTGACTTTTTTCTGACTTTATTCTATGCCCTGAAATTCAAGAATCATTGACCATGATTGTCTTATTAGAATCTCTTTTTGCATAAATTACTTGTATTTCTCAACATGGTGTGTGTGATAATTGTTGAAAAAGCATTTAAGAAATTTAAGACTTCCTTGTTTTTAAAAAATAATAACTAAAAATTTCTTTGACATGTATTTTTTTTCAAAATATGAAATGCAAAGTTTAAAATTAAATTTGAATATTTCATAATTTTTTTAATTTTGAACTTTACAGACATAAAAAAAAACAAATATAATTTCAAGATTTTTTTAAATATTATATAAATATGAAATGATATGAAACTGAGTAAAAAAATAAATGATTAAACATTTTTTTAACATTTGCAATTTGATATGATTCATTAAAAATATAAACTGTGACTTTATTTCCTGTGACTTTTTTTCCTGTGACTTTTTATCCATGCCTTTTTTTCCGTGACTTTTTTTCCTGTGACTTTTTTTCCTAAATTCATATTGGCGATGCTCTGTCAATTAATTATCGTCGGTATCGCTATGGGAATAAACTATGCCTCTCTCCTAGCCGATCTTTTCCTATGATACTATGAGGCAGAGTTTAGACAAAACTCTTTAAAAAACAAAGCAAAAATTACAAAGTTGACAATTGTTTCCCTAAGCATGTCTCCATAATGCCTTGTGACCTACCTAGTATATAAATGGTGGTTAACGCCGTGTACACTCTTTTATAGAACTAATATTATGCATATGACAAACAAAAAATGGCTAAAAATATCTTTTTTGATTAGGATTCAACGTCTTTTTAATAATGCTGCCCATCAATCTCATTAAAATTAGATTTCCGTACTTGCTCCCCATTTTCTATCGGGTGTTTACTAGTCACCGCGTGGACGCGACTAGTAAAGCGATAGAAAATAGAGAGCAAGTACGGAGATCTAATTCTAATGAGATTGCGCTGTCCATCCAGTTATATGTGAAGGTTAGCATTTTACACACATGTGGCAAAAACTTCTATGACCGCATCATTTCACTAAAAGCGTTGGTTTGAGCCTGTATAAGACTAGTGTCATCACACTACATTTTACAGGAATATCTACACCAATCAACGGGAGGGGTTGAGTGTTGTATTTGTGTGTTGGGGGTATCGATCTTGTCTCTGTTTTTATGATGTTTTGAACGGGAGGGGTTGAGTGTTGTATTTGTGTGTTGGGGGTATCGATCTTGTCTCTGTTTCTATGATGTTTTGAACGGGAGGGGTTGAGTGTTGTATTTGTGTGTTGGGGGTATCGATCTTGTCTCTGGTTCTATGATGTTTTGGTGGTTTCCGTGTTGCTCATCTGTTTAGTTTTCTGTGGTGTGTTTTTGTTTTGTTTGTCTTTGTCTTCTGTCTTGTGTACCCAATGTTACCAGTCTCTGGATTGTCCATTCTTTATTGTCCCTTCGGTTTTTCTTTAACGTTTGTTTTCTCTTAGATTGTGGAACTTTTCTGTCAGTGTATGTGTTTTATTTTATATTTTCTGTAAATCACAAATATAGTTTGACATTTTGTTTGACCTTCTATTATACCTTTATCAATGAAGAGCCACGCATTATATTGTTTAAAACGATGAAATGGGGTATCCTGAAAGGTTATTCTGTCCGATGCATTCAGTATAAATGTACTTGGCAATACTAATTGTTGTAAGCGGACTATAATTGGCTTTCAGCGCATCATTGTGACCAATGGACAATGACGTTAATTTTGGTTCAATTACACAGAACGCAACAGAGGATATTGATATTTGTATCATTAGATTAAAGTTCATCATGTTTTATCTTCATTGATTTATAAATCTGTTAAATGGAAAATTTAAATGATTTCCAAAAAAAATACTAACAATGAGAATGAACTGTATGGTCCCCAGTTGAAAACAACTGTATTGAAATTCAAACTGCCATCATACATGCCAAGATAATGGCTTCAATTATTTGCATGAGATTGTTTGCTTTTTATCTGACACTACTGATCTTCTCTCAAAATAGTATGAATGGTAGCTTTTATTGTAAATGTTTCTAGCTAATGAAAAGTAATCAAACCGTTTGCATGCGTTTAACTCATAAGAAATTTGCTTTTAAAAAACGAAAATACATTTTGAAGCCTTTGAAAATAACGTAATGGAAAACTAGCAGAAAGTTATTACAAGAATACTGCAATTTTAAGAATGTCCTTAAAATAACTCTGAAGACAAGTTTCCTTAGTTTCTTTTTCTGTTTGTTGTTTTCTTATATTGAGTTTCAGCGAATTCATTAACATCGTAATGATAAGCCACATACGCACAAAGTTTATAAAGCCTTATGGGCAATATATATGAAAAACAAAACATTAAACAAGTGATCCAAAATGAGAGTATGAAACGTAACTGTGAAATATAAGACACCAATGAAAGCGCTCTTCCCTTAGTGTGTAAGAAAAATACAAAGATACCAAAAGGAACACTTGCAACCAGAAGACACACAATCGCTGTTCTTCTACAATAATGTATGTCTAGGTGTAAGAAAAGTTTTAATATACCAAAGGAGTACATGCAATTAGAAAAAATACAAGTGCTGTTGCTTTACCTTAATTTGTGTCTAAGTGAAAATAAAATTTGAAGATTCCAAACAGGTACATGTAATCAGAAGAAGCACATGCCTTAGTACGGCCAAAAAATAAGACAAAAGAACAAACAATGATCTACAAAACACTACATAGGACGGTAAAGATCCAAGAAACACGAACCTCATTAATAAAACGTGATTAGTGCTCCGACAGGGTAAGGAATTCCTGATTCACTAGTGGTACCATTCTTTTTACTCTTGTTACAAAAAGAGAGCCAGTGATAATTCATGAATGAGGAAAGGACCAGGTTGTCATTACGACAAATGGAACATATTCGTGGTCATATGTGATACATGTATTACATACTCAAGTCATGGTGGCGACCGTAACATTTTCTAATTGATTACTTCATCTTAACCACTAGGAACCCTCGGTTCAGTAGCTGCGTTGTTAGCGGCAACCTTGTGTCAAGGAAATCATCATAGAAACAACAAGACCTGGAATAGCATAACGTTGAGTAGTCTCTCATGTTCATCTACATCCTTATCCTTTCTTTACAATGCTATAATATTTCATGTACATATAAGAATCAACATGGAATTTTACAAGGAAGCAAATTATTATATTTATCGGCATCATAGTAACAATCGCTTCAAGATTATCAAACATAGATGACAACACACTGCTGAATCGATTAGACATAGTAACAATACAAAATAGAAATGCTTAAACATCAACAAACACAGAAAACAATACACAGCTGAATCGATTAGACATAGTAACAATACAAAATAGAAATGCTTAAACATCAACAAACACAGAAAACAACACACAGCTGAATTGATTAGACATAGTAACAATACAAAATATAAATGCTTAAACATCAACAAACACAGAAAACAATACACAGATGAATCGATTAGACATAGTAACAATACAAAATAGAAATGCTTAAACATCAACAAACACAGAAAACAATACACAGCTGAATTGATTAGACATAGTAACAATACAAAATAGAAATGCTTAAACATCAACAAACACAGAAAACAACACACAGATGAATCAATCGTGTAGACATTATCAAACATTGATAACACGAAATTTAATTTTTAAGACATAGATGATAGGTCACAACTGAATCTCTTAGACAATAGCAGACATCCTAAACAAGATAACAAAAAAACGGTTAAGGGTACCTATGTCTGAGGGGATCTGACGTTACCTTTCACATTATTTTGTTTTCATTAATACAGTTATCACCGAAGTCATATACAATTATTTAGTTCCAATTAGACGAGTGTTCAACTTATCAACAAAAAATAATATAAATTTAATGGTATGAATTGAAGATATTCTTTCTTCAAGTTATTATTCTAGGTAACGATACAATGGTACAATATGATATTTTTGTGTTCATTTACCAAGATTAAAGCAATGTGTGATGCTTCAATAATCTATTTATACTGCTTTTCATATGAGAAGCGGAAAGTGTTAACGTTGTCCCTTCGAGAGCACCGGGGTTCACCTCCGCTTTATGGAGGGGACCGTGCTGCTCATTTTCTTTTAGTTTTCTCTGTTGTGTTTTATATTTTGCTTGTCTTTGTCCTTTGTTTGGTAAGCCCAATATTGTCAGTTTCTCTGAAATGTCCATTTGTGATTGTCACTTCGGTTTTCTCTAACGTTTATTTTCGTAAAATAATATACAAGTAGCTCTGCTCAACATATACCGCATAATGGTTAGTGTGCTTGCCTCAAGTGCGGTAGATCGTCGGCTTAAGCCAGGATCGTGTCAAACCAAGGACTATAAAATTGTTATTTGTTGCTTCTCCGATAAGCACGAAGCACTAGGGAAAAAGACTGAGTTATTTCTGTGAGCTAGCACTATTAGTATCCAACTAAGCGTGTTGGTCTAGTGTTCAAAGCTGACCTCCTCGTTATTTCATTGAAAATTAATTTGTTCTCGTTATGAAATAACTGACAAATTGCTGTGTTGGCGTTAAACAACAATCACTCACTCACTCACTCGAATGACATATTTGACTTCAAATCATTTTGATTAATTGTAAAGACATACAAGACAAAAGTCGTTATAATATATTATATTATGCAACAATATTTCGAAAGATGATTTGTACCGGGCAATCCGTGTAGAAAACAAATATTCTACTTTGTCGCATCAAAACTTTCCAGTGAAAATGTCTTGTTAAGAAATGTCATTTCTACTCTACAGACAAGAGAAGGCGTCTTCATTTGTCAAGTTCCACTCTCTTTATTACGGATAATTTAATGGATCATGTTACTAAATCTTATCCTAGCAGTCTTTATTAAGGAATATATCCCATTAGGGACATCATATATTACCTCCAACTCAAAATTGATTTTAACTTGAAAGACAACTAGTGTACGAGAAAAGGAGATTTATTAATGATATCTAACGTATTAATTAACTTTTGGTTGAAACAAAATGAAGGTGAATTGTTAGTTTGAAAACAAACTTGGTTTATTGCATATTGAATGACGTATTTGATTATTCTGCAAGAATGATAACGACCATTATAAAGGGTCTTATTGTTTCCGTCTATTGCCCCTTGTATGTTGTTTTGTATTACCATTTGTCTAAGTGTAGATTCCTAAAATATATACTAAAGCCGGATCATAAGAAAACCCGTGTTACTTTTAAAATCGTAGAAAATTAAAGAAAGCCTCTGTACGTGGTCTATGTTCAATATTAAATGATAAAGGTAGCCTTTGGTTTTCAAAATGGCGCTGAATAAAATTTACAGCAGACGACTCTTGTATTTCCGTACCTGTTTGTGTGACCAGATTAAAAGACAGATAAGGCCTGTTTTTTAATTCTTAACCATTAACCTGGTTTTAAACTGTTTTATGGTTGAGCGGTTTTTTTTTCGATGTGGTTTTAACCATGCGGTTAAATGGTTAAAGAACATCTTAACCGGGATTGAAGCACGATTGAATATGTTTGAGCCTGTTTAATTACCAGCATGTTTAAGAGTTGAATTGTTTTATTTGTAAATGAATAATTAATTTGACTTTGTTAAAAAATAATCAATGAACTAGAAAATTTCTCTTAAATATTGTTCTTCAACCATTGTGTTTTTTTATCTATCTTAAACATGTTTCAGGTTGTTTTCAACCATAAACAAATTTGAGAATATAAAAACAGGCCTCTATTAAATCCCAGTGTGACAAACACAAATGCCGTGTGGATAATATACAATGAAACCTGCCCATGCGGTCACCTCTATTAAGCAGCCACCTGTTTTAAAAGGTAACATTTTTCTTGGCCTGTCATAGAAAGTTTCATATGAATTGAACCTCTTTTAAAAGGTCACCTGTCTTATAAGGCTATATTTTATTTGTCCCAAAGGTGACCTCTTAATACAGGTCTGACTGTATAAATATATATATTATTGAGATATTATCCCTTTACAACAGGGGCAAACATCAGCGGGGTACCAATGTTTGCGGCTAATAATCATGAATAAACAACTATACAATTAAAATTAGCATAAATTATACAAATCAAAGTTATTGCGATAAAAGTCATAATATATTATCACAGAAACAATTGTGTCCTTCTTCGCTAAAACAAAATTACATACAATTTATCACATTATTTTAATTGCACTTAGGAAATATACGAATGACATATAAAACAAGGGCAAAGCAAAGCGTGGAGTATCACCTCGCCAAAAATTTGACCCAGTGACCTTGACCTTTGACCTTGAAAATCAATAGGGTTCCAGATTCCATTAAGGACTAAGTATGTACCAAGTTTGGTAATACTCCATTGAAGGATGTTGATTTTAGAGTGCTCACAAAAATGTTACGGAAGGACGGACGGACGGACGGACGGACGGACGGACGAAAGGACGGAAGGTAGCCTTACTATAAAGCGAGTTCCTGATCGGCGATACATGACCCAATTAAAATAGCTCGCTCTTTTATCATTTTACATAATTGCTTTTAACTGAACTGGTCAAGCAAGAAACAAAGCTCAGTGTTAAAACTAAGACAAAAGTCTCCGATCAAGAACTGCAGCGGTAGCTTTGAAAACGCGAGATAAGTATAAAATGATTTTACTAATGTTTCTATTTCTTCGAATAGCTCTTGTCTGATACAAGGTAAGGTTTTGCATTCAAATAAGAAGTACTTTACGTAAAAAGGTAAAGAAGAACTATTCCGAATGAATTTTAAATCCTCATGCAAATACCCCGGCAGCGGTAAAAATGAACGAAATTAATCCTAAATATGAAATTACACGAAAAATACACCGGCTATTAACCAATCAAAATCCAGGATTCTTATATAAGGTGTAATTAAATGTCATATCAAATGCACATAACAATACGATAGTAGAGGGTTATCGTGTTTAATGCCACTTTCAACAATATCACAGTTATGTCGTGGCTGTTTATTAGTGGAAAAACTGGAATACCAGGAGAAAACCACCTACCTGTCGCAATTAACTGACAAACTTTATCACATAAAGTTGTATGCAGTACACCTCGCTATGAGCGGGATACGGGCTCAATACTTTAATGTTGATAGGCACTGATTGATTAAGTAGTTATAAATCCAACTACCATGCGATCACCACTGGACCACGACGGTCCCTCAGAATGATAGACAATCATAACAATATAATATATGTACATGATGAAATGTTTAACAATAAAAAGTAGTTATTATTAATGAAACTTAATGAGCAGGATTATGTCTACAAAGGTGAAATACAAAAAAAAACAAAAAAACAAAACAAAAAAAAAATATACAAAAAAATACAAAAAAAAAATAAATAAATACATAAATACATAAACTACAATAAAGAAACACATTATAACATCAGATAAATATAATAAAATAGCAATACAATAAAATAGAAATAGTTTAGGTAAAAATTAAGGACCGAATTCTAAAAAGGAACTTTTCTAAGCTATAAAAAAATTCCCGCTGGTGAAGTCATCAGAAAAAACGAAAGAAAAGAAAATATGTTATTATATGCACATTGTATTTGGTAAAATGGGAATGTTGACGATACCGATGGTGTGTCGAAAGTGACATTGGCCTAGTGATTTGTGTATTGAGAGTGTGATGACGGTCAAACATTGTTTTTGTTATTTAAGAAATAATTCATGGAAGCCATAATGTGAGTTTTAACATGGATTGACAGGATATTAGTATTTTATCCATGAAGGAGGTTATGCTAAAATTAGAAATGAAAATTTGTCTGGTAACTGAACTTTTGCTTAATGTATTTTATTACCTTGAAGGTCTACTACTGTATGATCTACATGACTACTCTACATAGCTAAGAACAGATTAAAAATGCCAAATAGGAAGTATTCATTATATATTCCAATTAACGAATCATTTGCCATAAACACGAAGTAGATCAAAAACGTTTGATGATGTAAAGTTTACAACACTAAACTCGAAGTAGATTAACAACGTTTGATGATGTAACGTTTACAACACTAAACTCGAAGTAGATTAAAAACGTTTGATGATGTAACGTTTACAACACTAAACACGAAGTAGATCAAAAACGTTTGATTATGTAACGTTTACAACACTA
The DNA here is from genome assembly GCA_002080005.1 of Gigantidas platifrons. Classification (NCBI taxonomy): domain Eukaryota; kingdom Metazoa; phylum Mollusca; class Bivalvia; order Mytilida; family Modiolidae; genus Gigantidas; species Gigantidas platifrons. Next base: position 168,426 of record MJUT01006195.1, on the reverse strand, counting down.
AACACGAAGTAGATTAAAAACGTTTGATGATGTAACGTTTACAACACTAAACACGAAGTAGATTAAAAACGTTTGATGACGTAACGTTTACAACACTAAACACGAAGTAGATTAAAAACGT
>MJUT01006195.1:144532-155712 GCA_002080005.1 Gigantidas platifrons | reverse complement strand
GGGTGATGGGGTTTGTTAATCTTTTTTGAAATTGTCATAATTTTTCTGGATTGAATTTTACTAGCCAATTTTTGGACCACTGATGAATTTTTTCAATGTCATTATTTAGTTGTTCAGCTGCTTGATACTCATCATTATCAACGATTAGATAACGTGAGGTATCATCGGCAAAGAGTTTAATATAAGAAGAGATATCATTGACAATGTCGTTGATATATATCAAAAACAAAATAGGTTTAATATTGAACCCTGTGGTACACCAGCATTTGTGCTTTTAGTTTCCGAGGTAGCACCGCTAATTACAACCTGTTGGTGTCTTTCGGATAAGTAACTTTCGAACCAACATAGTAACTGGCCATCTATTCCAATTTGTTTTAGCTTATGTAAAAGGCCCTTGTGCCAGACTCTATCAAACGCTTTGCTTATGTCACAGAAAATTATTCTGATTTCTTTTCCTTCATCTATAGCCTTGGCGAAGTCATTAATAATACATAATAATTGGTTAACAGTCGAATCTCCCGGCCAGAACCCAGATTGGAATTTGGTTATAAGACGACATGTAATTAAGATGTTGTATATATAGTTAAATATACATTTTTTCCATTACTTTCCCAATTATGGAAAGTAGAGAGATGGGTCTATAAAAAAAATAACAATCTTTTTCACTTTTACTTTTAAAAACTGGAATAACATTAGCTAACTTCCGTACGTTAGGAAATTGAGCCAATTGCAGGGACTTATTAAATAATTGATACAATGGATATTTGAGGGTATTTGCAGCTTCTTTCAGTAGACGGGGATTTATTAGATCAGGACCGAATGCCTTTGAAATATTTAATTGAATCAGTATATCCTTAATATCTTGCTCTGTAATATGAATATCATTTAATTTTGGAATTTGAATATTGTCATATTCTTCAGGAAGGTCAACTTCTGAGTCGTCAATACACGATTGCCGACAAAAGAAAGTGTTAAAAATATTTGCTTTGTCAATATCGTTTTCAACAATTTCGCTTTCGACATTTAGTGGCGGATAATCAGATTTGTTAGACGCTGTTCCCGAAACATTTTTTTAAAAGTTTCCACCAATTGTGTATGCTGAGTGAAGGTGAATCCAGAGATGAGGTTTGTATTTCAATATATCTATCTTTAGCAGATTTAACCAGATTTACATATTTATTTCGTATTTTTCGATACTTTGCCCAATCATAGTCACTGTTTGTTCTTTTTGCCTTGCTGTGTAAGCGACGTCGCTTACGAATAGTTTTACGTATCAGTCCGTTCATCCATGGAGGGTCAGATTTTCTTATCCATATCATTTTATGTGGAATAGAATTTTCAGCCGCAGTTAAGATTTTATTAGTTACGTTATTAACTGCAGAAACTAAGTCTGTATCATCAATAAGACCATCCCAATCAGTATTATTAAGTTCACCATTAAAAGAGTCATAATTACCTCTATGGTACTGCCATATTTTTCTTTTCATAGATTTTTGGTGACTTTTTTCAATATCAATAATACCACTAACTGGACAGTGCTAACGTACAGAATTTCCCAAGATATTTCCCCCCACTTCATAATAGGCAATCATATTTGAATCATTAACCATGATTAGATCTAAAAGAGATGCAGAACTTTCATGAACATATGTAGGCTCTGTAATAATTTGTGTAAGGCTGTTTTGTAGGCATATATCTCTTATTTTTATCTTCCTTGGGTTGAGCTGATCTTCGTTCAGGTCACCACAAATAACAACATTATCAATATTTTTGCTGATCTCCATGTCAATTGAGTAATTAATATGGTCCCAAATGTGATTTTCAGAATCAGGAGGTCTATAAAATACACCAAATAGGATATTTACACCTTTAGCGTGTACTTTATCCCAAACACTTTCTATGCCAATCATTTTAAGTTCAGTCATTTTTCACTACTGTACATATTTTTTTTTCACATAAATGGCTACCTCTCCACCTACGCGTCCTATCCGGTCGTTTCGATATGGCAAAGAGTAATTTTGTAATTCTATGTCATCATCAGATGTTTGTGGATTGAACCATGTCTCTGTAAATAGTAAAACATCTCTATCATTAAATTCGGATTCTATAATATCGCGTTTGGATACTAAACTTTGTGTATTTAAACACGTAAATGTGACGAGATTGTTCAAATTAACAAATACATTGCTATAATCATTAGAAGGAACACTGGATAAACCGCTAGTTGAGGAGTCAGAGGTGGAACTAGGACCAGGATTTTGTTCAATATCGCCGGCTAGGGTTAGTAGTAACCACAAAACAAAAGCAGTTGACAGAAGTCTGGCACAATTCATCACGACGCTAGTACATTGAAAAGGGTTGTTTTTAACACAACTTTTGTTGTAAAATAATATACTGGTATTATTCGACAAATTTATAACAACGTGTGGCTCGACTCTACACAATACATATACATATACACATAATGTATAGCGCAACACCAATACATTTATAATTTATGTAAAGTAAATAAAATAATAGAGATTCTGTTGACAAACGTTTGCCAGGTGGTAATCGAGCAGACCGCGCATGATTCAGTCCAACGCGCAACCGGTAATTAACTATATCAACACACATATCAACTTGTAATTACTACTGAGTAGATGTAATAAACCAGGCCCGTTGGACATCATAAATACATTTCTCAAACTCTCGACACAGTCAAACAATGGCAGATCTAACATTTTAAAAATCAAATTTACATTTTGTAAGTCAGATAAACAACATAATAAAGTAAATAAACATATAAACAAAAAACAAAAATATGTATAAAGGAATGTAATCATTTAGGAATTTTCCGTTTTGACAGAATAGCCTATTAAACATGGTATATAAAAATCCAATGCAGAAATCGAAAGTTCTGGGTTTTGAGTAGTATGGGGAGGAAAATAATACATATTAATAATCAGCGAATTTATTGCATGCCTAAATATTTTCCTGCGAAATAATATCCAAAAGAAACAAATATTACCGATCTATCCGTCCAGGTAACAACAAAAAAATAACAAAAAAAATGGTTCTTTTCGAAGAAGTGGCATAAACTGCTTTTCTTTGGAAACTATTTCACTGCAGATACAATACAATATAATAACTTATTCACAACAGGATCTTCAAGTTATTAATGCCAGTTATCTGAATGCACATTTTCTCCAGCTGTATCATCGTGGGCGGTATCCATCGTGGTTTCGCGGTCCGTGTCGAGGTGAAGGTTGGTAGCATTACTATTCCTTGAATTATGTGGTCCCCTGTTCACTGTTTCAATCGTACGAATTAGGTCCTCAAGTTTTCGGAATACATATGTTTTTCCGTCATTGGCGATGGTATAAATCTTGCCGTCGATCACCCATGTAGCTCTAAGGTGTTTCATACGCACGAATTTCCGCGCGGTATAAGCTACCAAGTCTCTAGCTTTAGTTAGGTCTTGGTTTATAGATATTTGACCCAAACCTTCTGTAGCAGGGAGATTTTTGGCGGCTGATAATATACGTTTTTTCAGTTCATAATTACGGATTCTCGCAATAATAGATCGAGGTCGTCCAGAAACTGGTTTGCCTGTTCGATGGCTTACTTCGATGTCCGAATAGTTGATATCTACCCCAATCTTTTTGACGATATCTACAACCTTCTGAATAGTATTTTCGCCCGCGGATGCCTCAACGCCACTAAAACGAAGTAGACTTTTCCTGCTGTGTTGCTCTAAGTCGTCACACTTGTCATTTAACTTTTGACATTTTTTATCCAGTTCACAATTGTTAGATTTTAGGGTGTGAATTTCCTCTAATAACTTACATTTTTCTTCAAGTTCGTTGTTTTTAATAGTAAGCTCTCGGATTTGATCAGTGAGAGGTTGTTGTTTTTCGGCCACCTTTTTGTCGACTATAGTTTCAATATCGGTTTGTAGAAGCTCTTTTACAGTTTTGACTATTAGCAAAATATCATCTTTTGTAATTGAGACTTTGGGAAGTGCCTCGGTCTCGGCCACCACACCTTCTGTTTGAGACATACTTGAGTTACTTGAGTTAATTGATTTATTTATTTTGTGGGTGTCAATAGTTTTATTTTCGATATCAGGCTAACATTCAGAAGTAGAATCGTTAAGTGTTTTGGCTTTCTTCTCTTCTTGAAAGTTTATTTGTGAATGTGGAGAAGGTTCCGACGAATAGCGTCTTCGCTTTCTAGTGTCACATGGAGTAGTAAAACAATTCGAGTCGACCCTATTCATCGGCTGTTCAATATCAAGCTTCAACCAACTGCAGCTATGATTGTTAGCAAATTTTATACACATTTTTTACACTATACATTTCATCTGGTTTTGTTTGGGAAAATATAATGTTGAGATTATAAGATAAATACGTTTTCAGTGTTCAACATAATCATCAGCTGATATCACAATCGAGTAGGGGGGTTGTTTCGTGGCGAAGTCAAGTGTAAACAAACCAGAAACTCACAGTATTTTCAATATTCAAACATGATTTTTACGGATTTCTATACTGGTTCCATCCAGGGTTCTAACACATCTTCTGTCACACTGGAATTGGTTTTGGTTTACATTACCTACATATTATTGTAAAATTTTACTTGACGATATGAAACCAAGGCTGGCGCCTTGGGTGAGCTCGACTAGAGCAATAGTTGGTGTCGAGAGTGACAATAAACTTGCTATTCTCCGAGGATCTAGTCAATAAATGTTTTATTATACTGAACCAACCACTACCTAACCGCTAAAGACTAAAATCATGACAATGAATGCTTAGTGATAGTCGTCTAAGGAAGCAAATATCTGCGCCGCTTCCCCTTCAGCCATCTTTTGTAAACAGACGACGTTTGCAAGTTTCTCGGAAGTTGCCTATATACGCAACGATAAATCCAGAATTGCCAGAATACGCATCTCCTTATATGGAAAACCGCGGGAAATGTGATTAAAGTGCTATTCACCTAGTCATGTGTGCTATTCACCGGTGAATAGTACTTTTCAAACAAATTGAATGAAACTATGGAAATAGTATTTTTATTGCAATAACATTTATATAGACAAAAAGTATGAGAAGTATAATAATAGATACATGTAATAGTATATCAATATTGCTGACTCTGCGTACAACGAGGGACAGCTGATCTCCAACAAACATGATGATTTCCAATTCCAAATATATATCTCCATTCTTTGGTAGTAAGTATATGCTGAAGATATCAAAGGGGGATTCAGAATACACAAATCGGAGAAGAACAGACAACACAATGACCAAGAGAAAAAAGGCCAATAGGACAAAACAATACACAGAAAACTAAAGATCGAGCAATATAAACACACTAAAACCGGGGGTGAATTCAGGTGCTCCGGAAGGGTATTCAGTCCTGCTACACTACTGGCACTAGTGGTATCTGTCGTGTTAGGAACATTCCTGTATTCTCTACGTATAAGAGTGTAATTATCAAATATATTAGGCAATTCTAGATCACGTTCTCTATTTTAGGTATGTGTAATATGACTGGCGGTTACGGCAGGGCAATTGTTGAACAAATAGTTCAAACAAACACAAATCAAAGTCATATCGCACTTTATTGTGACTTCTCTTGTATATATATGGTTTGTGACTTATCTTGTATATATATGGTTTGTGACTTATCTTGTATATATATGGTTTGTGACTTCTCTTGTATATATATGGTTTGTGACTTCTCTTGTATATATATGGTTTGTGACTTCTCTTGTATATATATGGTTTGTGACTTCTCTTGTATATATATGGTTGCAAAATTGTTTCCAATATAAAATTGTAAACCGTTGTCAACTTACTTGACCTTCTGGAAATAAAGAAAGGTTCAATATATAGGGTAGAAGATGCTAGATACTAGTAGTCTGGTCTGTGTTTGGGACCCTCGTGTCCGAGTTTAAAGACTGTATATATGAATATTGTTTGAAAAAATATGTAATTTGGTTGTGCGAGCTATGGAAACAGGTAAAATAGCAATGCCACAAAGGCCACAACAATTGCCAAATTGTGCTGAAATGAGCAGAAATAAGCGTTGGTCTAATCAATTTTAAGGATGCCCTCTGTCACGCCCATGTCTGTACTACTATCGTTTTTTACCATTCGCTCAACATGAATCAGACATCAAAAAAGCTTTATTAGGTCTATGACTAAATGAAGCTGAGGTTTATTTGGCGCCTTTCGTACTCAACATCTAACACTTGCAATAAAATCCATTTAGAAGTTTTGCCCACGACATATATATTGTGTGACTTTGTCTTATTTATGAGTTTATTGTTTCAGATGATAAGGTGTATTGGTAATAATTACCCGTCATGAGAACATACTTACACAACTATCAGACATGAGAATCTTTATATGGACTAAATATACACATTGCTCGAAAGCAAATTTGTTAAAATAGTTATAAACCTGAACTGTGTCCTGTCACCTTCTAGAGATATGAATTGGTTTATTATGCTGGTATAGTAGAATTAACAACTATTTTTACGGATATTGCAAAATAGAAATGCAATGTAATTGTATATTATATGATAAAGCAGAAATGTGTTATTAAACAGATAAAATGTTATAAAAATTGTGGAGAATGCTATAATACAAATCCCAATATTGCTATTCACTTTGTAAGCTGTTCATGTGGTACATGTAGATAAATTCATAAATATGCCTTAATGGATATCACAAACTGGTCACTATTATTTTATTTCTATCCACATGTTGCATGGCATTGTAAATATACGATGAGTTAGTGACCATAAAACACTATATATTGACTTTGTGGAGCTTGTAGGTAATTCAAAAACTAGTTCAGATATATTGTGACCTCATCTGATGTTCATATCGCCATTTGCATAGGTAACCATCAGTTATGTATATCATGTTGTTCCTATATTAACATACATTTCTTTCTCTTGTGTACCCTATGTTGCCAGTTTCTCTGGATTGTCCATTTTGATTACTCCTGTCGGTATTCTCTAACGTTTATTTATAGACTGTTTGACCGGGAAATTGTATGGCCTCCTGTGTTTGCAAGAAAAAACATTGAAAGCAACAACTGCATACTCAAAAAACTTGCTTAGTGATATAACACACTCATTTTCAAGAAATGCACCATGGAAAGTATTATCACCGGTACATTGAACTAGCTAGAATGAACATTTGATGCAGCTTACTCTTATTCCGTGTACATTAACATAGGGAGAATAATAATATTATTAAGACAAAAAACAAAATAATATGAAATAAAAGTAACCAAATAATATTGATGTTTTGTTAAAATTAAAACATGTTTCGTGCAGCTTTCTTACAACGGATATTGCATGTGAAAAATAGATTTCTCATCTTTTCGGAGCACTTGGATTAGCTTCCGTTTTATTAAGAAGCTCTATTCAGGCTGTCTAAGTTCAATTGATATATTACACTTTCATGTTTTTTTTATAAGCATTGTCAATTAAGAAAACAATGGTTTAGAATTATAAAGTGAGATCATTCAAAATGGTTACAAATTCCATCATTGATATGTCTTTTCCGTGAGACTTTGTTGATTGTATATATCGCATATTGTTCCCTAATAACAATATATGTTCCGGCATTTAGAAAATTTCATGTAATTATTTGTTCTAGTTTATAATCCTAAATAGTATTTTGTCAAATGCAGCTGTGATGAAGGTCACTCGAATGTGATCTGTAATGGGGTTTCCTCAACCCCCCCGTCTTGACGTATCATCAGTAAAGGGGAGAAAGTGGGGGATCTGATTTGAATCAGATTGTATTTCACTACGAGCAGTAACTTAGACCCTTAAATCTAGTTTTAACCCCAACACTTCTGATTGAAGTCCCTATACCAAGCTATTATCTAAGTGAGCGGTAATGTATTTGTCTGTTAGGGTGTCGATTTTGCCGCTTTCTACGGTTGTGGAATTTTTCCACAGTGAGGTACATTTTCTTTTTTTCATTTTTATCGTCAATAATACCAAAGACTGTTTTTCATATGCTTAAATATCACAAACAAATGCTACAATATTAACTACATTTGCTATTATTACTCTTCATGTAAGAATCTTTCATTAGAACTGCAATTCTACTATTCAGACATAAATTTACAAAGAATATAAAGCGCCGTGTAATATGCATAGACATATTAAACGCAAATATGCCTTAGTGTGGAGCTTAGAACAATGTTACTTCATTTAAATAGGCGGGGTATAAACGGGATCACATGAGCGCTTTTAACAGTGTACAATTAACCATATACGTTTTTCTTTACCATTGATGCTGTCGTCTGTCAGAACAAAGGCCAGTTCCAGGTTTGGGAACTAAATATTTAATGGTTCATTGTTATTGTTGAAATTAAATATTTCTTGAATATAAATGAAAATTATTTGCCAATCTTTATACTATCAATACATTTTAGACAAATTTCATTTTTTAAAATCACCAAAAACATTCATAGTAATAATAACAATAATATTGTACTCCTCAAAAAGAAGAAAGAAACGCAACATGAGAAAATTTAATATTTATTTCATACACTTCAAAATAAATTTTAACACTGAAAAATGTAACATATCAAAATGAAATTTGGCTACAGTGATTATCAAAATGTTTCTGTGCATTGCACTGGAGATATAACGGCACACGTGATTTTAAGCGTCCATTTGCATAACGTCAAATTCAGTACCTGTTATGACCACCATTCACTTGCAACAATTCGTACACGTCTCGACATTTACTCAAGAAATCGATGAATTCTTACTTGCGGAATTCTCTGCCACTCATACTGAAGTGCTTGCTGTAGCACCTGAAGGGATTCCGGTGGGCGTTGGCGTTGGCGCACGCGCCGGTCCAATTCATCCCATAGGTGTTCGGTTGGATTTAAATCTGGCGATTTTGACTGCCACGGAATCACAGTAATGTTCTGATTTTGTAGGTAGTCCATAGTTTAAACGTTCAGTATGTGGCCTGGCATTGTCCTGCTGGAAAAAATTTTCTCCGGACATCGATAGAAGGCAGTAGGTGTGGCTGAAGAATTTAATCTCGGTAACGAGCTGCAATTAAGCTACCCTGAATTTGGCATTGTGTTTTCCTGGCATAAGTTATGGCTTCCCACATCATTACACTTCCTCCGCCGTAATTGTCGACCTTACCGACACAATTTGGAGCGAATCGTTCATTACGACGTCTATATATATAGACGCAAACTCTACCATCTCGTCATTCAAGCATCAACCTGGATTCATCGCTGAATCAGACTCTTCTCCAAAAGTCTGGACTTTAATTTCCAATGTCATATGTCGTCGTCTTCTGTGTGTTCAATGCTTTGAGTTTTTATTATCAAAACAAATCTTTGGTCGTTCAGTGCTAAAATATTGACGAGTTTTTTTTATATCTTTTATGCTTAATATTAGAATTATAGATAAAATATTCTATTGAATAGAACATTTATTTTCAAGCAAAATCAATTTTTGAAAAAAAAAAAAATTCTTTTATTTAAAGCATAAAATTCCTATAATTTGTCTCCTGACAATATGTTGTGCTAGGAACTTTTATTTGTTACAGAAAAAAAAGACACTTATATACTAATTACCATAAATGAGTAAATACGAATTAAATTACATTGAATTATCTCCCCTTTCGTCTCACATAATGAAAACCTTATTAGATGAATATGGCAATAAACCCGTATTTACAATATAATTCTGACATTCCATTATATATACAAGATTTATAAGACGCCAGCTGATCAGAACTCTTAGTCATTTTAGAACTACATTTGAAAGCAATATGGACGTAAAATATTGATAACACACTGACAATTACATTTAATTAATTTTCATATAAAAGTCTTCCAACGAACTTAAGCAACCCATGATTTGAAACATTGATAATATAATTATGTAATAAGATGAAAAAAATATCACACTGATGGAACAGTTCAAAAGGTCAACAGAAATATCATAGAAAGATGCAAAGTCGATAATCTTTATGACCTCTCGCTTTCTTGACTTAACACAGGCACTTCAATAAAACGTGACGGAGTTAAGCCAGATTTAAGTTCCCAAAATTAAGTTCCGATATAAAAAAGGAATTGACGTTATTTATCTGTATTGTTTGGTAAAGTATAATTTGGATTATGATATATAAGATGTTCTGATATTTGTTTCTTGATCTTATATAAATCCAAAAAGGGGGAGGGGTGGGGGTACATAGCTATCTGTCTATATGTATTACCTATATTGTGGGATCTACATGTATGCATGCCTTATAGCGAATTGAAACATGCACCAAGAAATGTTCGTTGCGCAATAACTTGATTTTCAATGGAATAATTCTGACATTTTTGTTTTTGTGACATGTATATTAAAGAACTGTTATGATGAAATTTACGTGCAGAAAACGTTGTTAAATCTGTTTCATTTTAAAATTGAAAAATAAAAATGTCTTCGTTTTACATTAAGTTCATTCCGAGCAGAATCCCGTGTGTCATATTATAGTAATTCTGAGCAGATTTATTTATTTTATATGAATTGCGAACCAACTATAATTAAACGAGACCTTTGAATTGTAACCACGAGAACCTGAAAATTGTGAATTGCAGCTGATGCTTACACTCTGTATATGACAGACTTCAAATGATGCCAATATCTGGCCATGTAGCATAGTCAATGACAACAAACACTTGAATAGTTTTGGCTGATAATTTGTCATATCTTTTAATATACAAATACAAAATTCAACTATCAAATGGCCAACATACAACGTGTTGACGAAAAACATTGAAGGATAACCAATCAATGTAGCACAAAGTCCAAATTCTGCTGGGTTGATTCCAAAGCAGTTTCGTATCAAGATAAATTCCGCCAATTGTGCATCGTCCAACTTCACTAAATTCGCAACAGGATCAATTGATGAAAAACGTCTATGTGTCTATACCGATCACTCCACAGCTGTAGATATCCATTTAGCTTTGACGAAAGCATTGCGGTCTGAAAAATAGAGATCAGAGAACAGCAAAAAGGTTCTAAATAAGACATAAGGGACAAATGGGTGGGTGGGATTTGAAGTGTACTGGTGTCGTTCCAAAAATGTTGTGTACAAATATAACTCATTTCCACACACTTTATAACAAAACTTCCCGTGATAAACTAA
>MJUT01006195.1:78336-132057 GCA_002080005.1 Gigantidas platifrons | reverse complement strand
TTTTTTTTTCTTTTTATCTTTCAGAAGTTTAATTTACCTATAGATCATGAATTTATTCTTACGATCGTCATTGTTGTTTAATCATCGAATAGGGTCTAATTATCAAACATATTAAGGTAATTTTGAGTAATTTTAAACAAAATCCATTTTGTTTTGTATAAACTGAAGCTACCAAAAGGGGGAGAAATCATTATACAGAAGCTATCAATACCGAATATTACGTAACTAAAGCAAAGTCACAATCAGTAATAACACCAAGTGCTTTACAGTTTTATCAATTATATTTCTAATCATTGTCTGAAATGACAACATTTTCATCTCGCCGAGAGACTTTATAGATGTGTCATTACCTCTATCTGAAGGTGAAAATTAATCCATGTTTTTTTGTGTGAAAAATCTTTGACGTCACTAGCCTGTGTCTATGATAGTATTATAGGGACACCCACTTTTGATCTATATAAATATTATATTACAAAATTCATGGAAAGTATATATTCATACCTGCGAATGTGATATATGTAGCGGTTTATTTAGTATCACCCACGTGACTGTTTCCATGCATCCTGGTTGTGTTAAAGAACCTTCATACGTCAAAAAATAGTCCAGTGATGGTAGAATAGTATTAACAAAAAATCCACTGACAGGTATAGATGAACCTACAAATACATGGCATACAAGTAAAGTAATAACATATTCATAACGAACATGGAAAGAGCTGACTACATTGTAAGACAAACAAATCATATTAGATCAAACTAATGTGTAAATGCATATTGTGTTGTGTTTTTTTGTTTGTCTGTCTTCGTCTTGTTTGCCCTGTGTTGCCGGTTTCTCTGGATTGTCCATATTTGAATCTTCGGTATTCTCTAACGTCCATTTACTGTAATAATAGGTTTTGTTTTAGGTGAAATTGAATATGAATTACTAATGAATCCGGAGATATGGCTTCGCTACAGTTGTTTCTGGAAATTTTGTCAGCAATGTTTTGTATTAACGGCATTTGAAAGAAAAAGTAAACAAGTTCTTTCTAATATAAAGGTAGAGTAACTAAATTAACGATTATGGGTGTTTTATTGTTCAAATGAATCCATGATATTTCCGAGTAGTATTGAATTACTCAGTTTATGAGTAAAATTTACCACACACAACTTCGCGATCGGACGTTCACGAATAAATAATTTTGTGAGATATTTAGTCGTATTGTTCTGTAATATTTCCTGTTAGGGGCTAGTTATCTCTATACATTTATATTTGTATCATAATGTCTTATCTAAATGAACACTGAACAAGCAACAAATGCATTGCGTGTCTATGTGAAAATGATAGTATTATCAGCTAGGTCAGATCGCCTTGTATGGTAATGTATTGGACATTGACCAAAAGCATTGAATTTCAAACTTATCGATTTTGAAGAAAGTAATTACACAAGATCGATTTTATTATCGTCTTTTTCATTTTTGTATCGTATTAAGCAGATCAAATGTAGTTCTTATTGACCCTACGAGAAACATAAAACATAAGTAGAAATATATGTAGAATCTTAGATTGTTATGTTACGTCATTTGTTATGGAAGGCTAATCCATTCCTACACAATGGCAATTTTTGTTTGGCCTACCTTTATAACGTACTTTGTCAACCAGTTTGATCAATGCATCAAAGTTTATATTATCTTCTTCATTGAGCTGAAAGGAAAGTATTAAACTAAAAGCACTAAAAGCACTAATGGTAAACATGTCGGATTATCACGATGTAATTAAGGTTTCTAATTACCTTAGACTATAAAACGGGGAAATATTCTGACAAAACGAGATTCTAAATTCCCTAATGTTAAAATTAGTTCAACGAAAACAAAGTGACATATAGATGCTTAGACTAATTTATAAGTTAGGTGCAATTTGTTGCAGAAACAATTTTACGCATTGTGTAATCGTATATATGCAAACACATTGCAAACTGTTAGGATTTATCTAATGACAAATTGCGAACACTTTATTTATAAATGATATAATATGAAAAAAAGAATGATATTGCATAGGTATGGGGACTCCAACAACAGCAAGCATTAATTGTGGGACATACAAATGTATCGTATGTTTCAACAGTAATTAAGACATGACTTACTTGTTTTAAATTTGCTATTAACGTAATAAACAAATTCTTTTATCGCCCTTGTTGTTGTTGTTTTTGTGTTGTTATTTTTGTTTTGTTTTGTTTTGTCTTGCTTTGTTTTTTTTTCACTTTGACCAGGAGCATCATTTTCCACCATAAGCCCTATAAGTATGTGTTTTAAAGGCTTATGATATGAAAGATGGTGCATACAGCACAGCATAATGTTGTAAAGATTAACTGTTCCTTTCATAAAATGCAACGGGTTCATGTGCAATTTATTTCATAAATTTGAAGGTGAAGTATGAGACTTACCAATGCTAATATTACTATCACAGCTATTCCATTAGGAGAATATAATGCTTGAGTACTATTTTTGTGGATTTCACCATTATAACCATAAAGTTGTATCTACAAAAGAATAACCACATACATATGTTCAGTGCTATACTTTGGAGGCGCTATACAGCTAGGCATCAATACCTCCAAACTTGATATTGTTAATTAAACATTGATAAGTACATGTATTGCCTATTATATAAAAATGAAACCTTTTTTTCGATTTGTTAATGTCTTTGAAATCTTACAACAAGCCTAACACCAACGATGTTTGTTCGACCCCCGATACCATTTTGAAGTGCTAATGTTATCTGACTTATCACAATAGCCGGTGGTTTCACCAAGTACGCCTTTAAAGCTCCCATTCACTCATACAGCATGTTAGTTACTTTACAATGATTTTATTGTCAATATCTATACAATTGGATTGGAACACGTTTTTGCAACTTACTAGTCCCTCTCCATACAAATACATTAGTTACATAAATCAAATGACAGCAAATGTACAAGTTATGAAAATTATTATTAATAAACTAAGCAAAATTATATTATAAACTATGCGTACATAATAAATATTGTTTTATTATCCTTAGAAACCTTAGAATAAAAAAACAAATAGTATATAAAATTATTGGCAGTTATTGGCCACAGCTTTAATTCAATTGTACATATATATAGATAGATAAATACATAAATAAATAAAAAGGGGAGGGGGATAAACATTGTGTTGAGATAATATGAGGGTTGGGGCTAATTAATTGTTAAATCTACAAGTTTTTCGAATAAATTTATGCACTGATTTGAAAATTTATGTATTCAATAAAGTGTCTGTTAGTCACGATATAGGCGACAACATTGTTGAATGTTGTAATATTAATTACTCAAACTCTGCTCTTTTATATCATCATAAAGACATGAAATACTGAATTTAAAATGCAAGGTGAGTATCTTGACTGAAAATGTAGCATTAGCGATAAATGTTCGGAGAGATATAGAATTCATCTTGGTATGAAAGAGTAAGGTTGAAATGAAGTGACTTACAGCAGGTCGTTAGTTTTCTCCGGGTACTCCGGTTGCCTCCACCACGATATAACTGAAATATCGTTGAAAGTGGCATTAAATACCATAAACCCAAACCACATTATAGATATGGCAGAACTAACAACGGTATTGGTTATAGACACTGATTACACATGTATGTGTAAACCAAGCTACCATACGACCATGACCACGACGACACATTGGGTCTTCAAGAATTATCACAATTCCTAGCCTATAATGTGAGTGCCGCTTCCTCTAGTCTGTGGTCTAGAGGTACTATTTATTTACATGTTCGATATACATATTCTACATATGGCAGAGACTTATTTTTTATTTCATTACATAGACAATACTATTAATAATTACCTCTAAAGGAAATTTCTTCCCACCAATGCTATGTTCTGACCCTTTTGAATTGTTATCTCCAAAATGAAGTTTTATTTCAAATAAAGTATACTGGTACGACAAAGGTCCACCTGTGAATATGAAGGGATTTGTGTCTGTTTCCTTGACAACTAATTTCAAATCTTGACCTGTATTAACCAGCACACCTTTTATCTGCGTAAAAAAACAAACGATATAATGAAAGGATTATCAGCTGATAAGTATGCAATATTGCATATTATATGCATGTAAATAAAGTGTTGTATAAATTTATTGTCAATTACATTTCTGGTATTTGAAAGGTAAGAGCTATTTATTGTCAATTACATTTCTGGTATTTGAAAGGTAAGAGGTAGTTGCTGTAGCTGTTTCGTAAGCAAGAGAGAGAATAAGGACATATTATTATTTTCAATTTTACAAAACTAATGAATCTGTATGTGAGAGGTAGTTATTGTTCTTGTTGTTGTTATTTCTAAACCCTTTTTCTTTCTTTTTTTCTTCTTTCTTTTTCACTTGAGAATCTTCAATGGAGAAGATATCAAGAGAGAAAAGTGACATGTAATTATTATTTTTTAATTCTTTTTTATTTACAGAACTAATGAATCCTTACGCAATCACCCATATAAAACTAGTAGTTTATAAGAAATATGCTGATTAATCAATTTCTTGAATTTACCTGGAATTATGTTCATTTCATTTTAATATCAAGCAACATTTCTTATGAATCAAAGTAAATGTATAATGAAGCAAAAGGTAAATACGACGAACTACATGATTTGTTTGAACCCGAGTGGCGTGAGAACAGTGAGAACAAATTCCGCTATTAAACATACAAACATATATATCTTAAAAACTAGAATATGTTAAGCATTTATGTAAACTGGTAAATACCAAACGACTATACATGTATATCTCTGCCATTATTAGTATGTCTCTGTTAGATAATGGTCTTTTTGTATAAGTAAAGGAATACATTATTAGGTAGGTGTTTGATAAATGTCCGAATGTTCAAGTACAATGTAACAGATATGACGCTCCTATTGCAAAAAGGAGCAATGCCTATCTTGTTCGTATCATTGTAATGGACAAAACATATAGAAAGATATTTGAAATGGCCATTGCAACTTATGAAGATAAGCACGTGCTTTGCAGTTTATCAAACCGACTGAACATTGTCTGTATATACAAATAAATAGAATTGCACTCACATTGTTTTACACGTATCGCGTAAGACTTTCATTTGGTATTGCTCGAGTCAACGTTCCGATTTTCAACAATATTGCATGTTACAGAATATCAAATATTAACTGCATTCATCACAGTAGGAACTGTCTTTTCTTTTCTTTTTTGAAATATTAAATGGAACACATATGGAAAGTACAATATGATTTTTCCAGATTCTTTTTTAAATTCCCATATCATATTTGATTTCAAGCTCTGAATCACAATTCTTGCTGTAATGGGTTCTGTAAAGAGCATTCTCTTGGGATAATAAATCCTTTTCATCAACATTATCAAAATCAAATAATTGCACATTAATACTGCAATTGCCGCATGCTTTTGCAATAAACACGGTCATAAATAAGTTATTTTCCAACATGTAAAGAACCCGTTAAATTATTTTGCTATTAATAAAAGTATAATCTACATGAGATATACCGTTTTCATCCCACTGAAGACGTCAACTCGCAAAAGTAGGGATACAGTATCTCCGTGAATGGAGATTTTTCCATACGAGATAGTCCATAGAATTCAGGATCGGGTGAAACTGACATAAACAGAAAAATGGCCAATCAAACGTGCATGTTTTTTTTAGAGATCAAGGTTATAACTAAGATCAAATCGTCATGAATGAAGTGATGTGACAATTAACATCAAGATTATAGGTTCTTTATAATAATATATGTGAAGGTTGATATTTTACTAGCACGTGGAAAGTAACATGTATGACCACATCATTTCACTAAAAGGGAAGTTTTAGGCCCATAATACGAGTTTAAACCCGCTACTTTTTATTGCAACGCCTGCACCAAGCCAGGAAAGTTAGTCGTTTTGCATTTGCGTGTTTAAGCGTATCAATTTGTCTTCGATTTTGATGTATGATTTTGGAATTGTTCCAACGGTGTTTTGATGTCCACTTTATTTCATTATACCACCAAATAATTGCAGGTTTGTCTTCAATCATTTGGCCTTTGGAGTTTTATTGCTAGTGGTTGTATACTGGAGAAATTTGATGTTTCATTCGGTTAATATTGATTAAATATGTCTTGTAAGAAATTATGTGTACCACTGCGCTCCACAGGGACAAAGGAGGAATGAATTCACCATACACGTGCAGGATATCCTCCATCGTCAATAAGGACTCCTGTGAGGGCATAACCAGGCGAGGTGTACACGATGCAACATTATGTCATAATTTTGTCAGTGACTTGCTGTAGCTCGTTGGTTTTCTCCGGGGACTCTGGTTTCCTCCACCAATAAAACTTACAGCCACGATATAACTGAAATATTGTTGAAAGTAGCGTTAAATACCATAACCTAACACAAACATAATCCAAAAATATCAGTATGTCACAGGTTTCTCTGTAATAATATGAGTTCTTACCTTATTATGATTGGTAGAAAGCTGTGTTAAATGAGGATCATGTACTAAGCTAGTAGGATCGATATTGATTGGTGATTGGTATTTTCCTTTACTACATATTATCCAATCTTTGTTAGCTTTTCCCCACAATTGAGTACCTAATGAAAAAAATAGTATATTACGCTTTGATTGTCAGTCATATTCTAAGCTCAAATTCCCATATTTATAACAAATCAAGCATATTGCAATTCATAGTTCATCGAGTATTAAGTGTACATATTTAAATTGCGTTTGTTTACTAATTGTTTTTACACCGATTAGTCCTCATATATTTGTGCGAGGATTAATCTGCGTAAAACCGACCACGAGACTCATTGAGGATAACACTTATAAATCAATGTATAGGTGTTCAATCCACTCTCCATCCTGAATGTTTGCTGAATTTAGGTCTCCACAACAAACATTATTGAAGGATTGATAGAACACAGGTAAGGCAATGTCCTACAAATATAATCTCTTTTAAATGCAAATGAGGGTAATAACAAAATTACCGAACATCGAGCAATCTTCCAAAGGGAAAGTCAAAACTCATAAATCAACAAATAGACAAAATCAGTCAACGACCGGAAAACCGGGAAAACCGCAATGGCCCTGACTTGGTACAGGCATTTCTAAAGAAATGGTGGATTGAATCAGATTTTACGGCGCCAAACCTCTCGCTTTCATTAAGGTTCAAAGGTTCCGGTTGTCATTAAAACAGCATTTATAACACTACTGGAACAAAATAGGTAAAATAGTCAGTATGTAAATCTTACATATAAAAGAAAGTCTAAATGTTGTCTGTTGAATAGAAATGTGAACCCCAGTGAAATACTAACATCGATCTGACCTCCGTTGATGATGTGACTTGGTTTGAGGTGTTCCTTGCAATGATGGGTTAATGGTACGGAAATGACCCATGCTAATGATTGTTACTAATGAACTGTGAAACATATAACGTGTTAGCTATTTTTCAACTATTGAAATTTCCGTTTTTCTGCAGGTAGACCACACTTCCATTCTTACATTTGGCCAACTACAACAATTTTTCGTAAATTAAAACGCACATTTGGCTTATACTTTATAACAAATTATCATTATTTTAAGGACCACAAAAACAAGAGGAGTGTATGACCTATGAAAAATACATATTCAAATGGTTGACTGATTGATTACTTAACATCTAATGAGTACTATTTCAACTGTATTCATGAAGATATGATGGTTATCATAATGTTATGATTCTGTATTGGAAGTTCCTCATTTAACGATGAAAGGGACTGTTTCCTTAATAGTTGTAAATTGCAATCGCTTACCTGAAATACCATGATAAGTCCACCATTCTGACCAAAGTGTCCCTACACCTAAAAGTAAAAAAAAAACAATTTTCTTACTGAAATACACTCAACACGTAACATGCAGTCAATTGTTCAAGAAAAGAAAAAAATGTAGGGTTATGGTTATGGTGTGTAACGCCACTTTTAACAATATGTCAACTACATCGTGGCGATCAGTTTTAGTGGTGGTGGAAACCCACCGACCTGCCGCAAGTCAATGGCAAACTTTATCACATAATGTTGTATAGAGTACACCTCCCCTGAACGGGATTCGAACTAAAAAAATATAATAAGTTAATCAATAGGAATTTAATAGTATTTAAATGGGCACAGCTCGTATTTTAATGACATTCGTATTAAAAACTGCCGCATTACAAATTACATGTCTTATATCCTTAGCAGCAAACATCAATGTATATATATCTTACTCATTATTAGCTTGTTCATATTTCAGACAATTCTCGGTTCTGTTTTCCCGATACATTGTCTCAATAACGCTACATTACTATTCTTTATGTTTTTCCTACTACAATTTGTAACACAATTCCTCTAATAATAGCACGAGATTATCAAAAATAATGAGATATATCAACTTTGAAATCAGAAATTACAAAACGTGATAGCTGAATCAAAATGGTTACCAGAACGTCTAGAAGATAATTACAATATTGATTTGTCTTGTATTTAAAAGGAGGCCATCCTCATTTTTTTGGTCTTTCTAAAAGAGTAGTAATATTGCTGAAAGCAAAAGTACTCCCCCGAGGCTGCACTAAATGACTGCAGCGAACAAAGCAAAATTAATATAGTTAATGACATTAGGGCTTGTCAGAGAAGTTTGAAGATGCTAAGAGGGTCATAAAACGAGGAAGTACATATAATATTATTGCCAAAAACAAAACAAAAAAGGTAAAAAGACAAACAATGATCTACAAAACAATCACAGTAAGCTACAAATATACCAACACGAACCTTACTAAAACCCAGGGGGTAAGCCGTTCCTGCTCCACTAGTGGCAGCCGTCGTGTTACTGTTATATAATCTCATATGAAAATCGTATTGGGCACCAATATGCGTAAATCAATATTAATAACAAAGAAAACATCAACCCCCTACGTAGCAAATCGTTTTCAGGCGGAAACTGTACCGGACAGCACAACACGGAACTTAAATCATAAAGACATGTAATTAGACGACATAAACAAAACAAATCCTACTAAAAAGCTGTGATAATTTGTGTATCAATTACTTAATGAAGTATTTATTATACGGTACTATTATTTTCGTTGATTATGTTTTGCTATATACTTTTTGCAGCTGTTTTTATATTCACAGCAATTGTAACTTGAATTCATACTTTTATTCCCTTCGTGGAAGCTGGTTAGCTTCTCAGACGATATTCTAGTCATTTTGGGTAATAGTGTAAAATCATGATTCCACAATATGCACATTTTAAAAAATACAGATCAGGTCCTGTTCATTTAGGACCACCTACTTTTTTTAAAATTTCGTTTGCAAAAACAAATCATATTGCTTGATAGTCATCTAACGGAAATAAGCAATAATTCTAGATGTAAAAAATACACATGTAAATATCTCCGAAATCGTCCTATGAACATTTTTTGCTTCATTTCCAAAATGAAAAAATGAGGTGATGAATATTGTATTAAAACGTATCTGGCGTCGTATTCTTATGTAAAAAAAAGTGTAGCATTCTCATAGCACGAGACGTTTATGTATGTCACAGAAATAACTGTGTATTTTAATATACCTCCAGAATACAATGATGGACGTGTGTTTTTACAATACAGAGGAGAAACAGTGTCTAAATTATATACCACGGAACGGTACCCAGTTAGAAAATATTTTCAAAATATCATGCCTACAATACTTCAATAGTATCCCTATTATTCTTTACCAATATCAGATCAAACTAAGCAAACATAAATGCAATTTAGAGACATAAAATTAGGCTTATGAAATTCAAATATCTATTTTATAGCATCAATTGGTCATTGAAACATAAAATTTCAAAATAGAACAAATCCATAATGAAAACCACACAATGCTAGAAGCTATGAATTCAGTAATAAAAACGTATATATTTAAATTAGTGCTCACAACTAAATGAAGTTTATTTTAATGGGTTGACTGAGATCTCATCAGAGATGTTCTCATTCGAGATACCAAGAGCATATCTACATTTCGTTACTGATAGGCGCACATCTGTTTCATTGGAATTGGTATGCAAATAGTTTATTAGTTACCTTTGTACTCGATATATATGTATGTTATAAAATAAATCTAAACTTTATATTTTATAAAATTGTGCTTTTCATAATACTTGTCATGAAAAGAATGATTAACCAGTGATGATAAATAATTCAAACAATATCTGGGCATAAAATGGTAACATGAAATATAAAAATTACTGATGCACTGGCTAGTCGGAGTTCCATCACCAGTTTATCTATATTTTTAGCAAAAGAAACCTGCTTCAAAGAGTGAGCAACAATTGCTAAATCATATCCTTAGAGATTACGATTTTCTTTTAGGATTAGATGTGCTAGATTTCAACTTTTTAGCTTCTTTTTATTTTATTAATTTAACAAGAGAAACTTGTATAAAAAATATCTTTTCAATACTATTTCTGCACGTAGAAATGAAATTATATGCCTTTTTAGAGAAAATGCAATTGTGTAAAAATCTTCAATAATTTGTGAAAACGATTTCCTTGCTGTAAAGGATTTTTTTTTAAATGTATTTAAAGAGAGTTTGAAGATACCAAAGGAGTAATCAGAATCCGTATTTAAAATCGAGGAAGAACAGAAAAACTTAATGTGCGGAAAAACGAACTATCTGACATATGTCGGAATATGATGATGGTGCATAAGAGACATGGTCATCCAAAAAGGGAACAATGCTCATCGGGAAAGAAAAATCATCTCATTTGTCGTAAACGCATATTGTTAAATTTAACACGAAAAAGGAATATGACTTATTCCAATAGATTAGTTCATAATGTTGGTCATGCTTGAGGTATTTTCCTTGGAATATGTTACAATCTTTAGAAAATTAGTATTATTTACTGTTCAGGATATCGTCAACGTATCTGGAATAATTATTGTGTAAAGCAAGTGTTTTGTAAAAACACATTTCTGTGTATTGCCATTCTGTGGTTGTCTTAATCAGTTTTTAATTTAGAATCTGGTGTAATATTGGTAAATAAGCAGTTTTGTTACTAATCCACTCTGTCATAACACGTTGTTTGAATAACAA
Source organism: Gigantidas platifrons (assembly GCA_002080005.1). NCBI lineage: Eukaryota > Metazoa > Mollusca > Bivalvia > Mytilida > Modiolidae > Gigantidas > Gigantidas platifrons. Next base: position 120,950 of record MJUT01006195.1, on the reverse strand, counting down.
CCCGATTCATATTTTCATCATTGAGACCACTATTTAACCCATGAGAGCAATGACGCATGGGGAATGGAAATAAAGTGTTTGCCATGTTATATTTTAAAAACAGCAGGGTCATATGATATCATCTCTATCAAACACATCCGTTTAGTCTACATTACAGGTAGATTAAATATTATACAATATGGCTCATCAGTGTGTTTGATTCCGTGATAATGCAGTGTTACTATGCTACAAATTACAATATACAGGTCATAATATCAAGCACTTTATTTAACATTTAGCCAAAGGAAAATATCATTATGCCATAATGCTTTAATAATTTAATGATTTGTGACCTTTTTATTTGATTATCACTGTTAAGTACTGACATGCTTATTGACCGTAAAAAGATAACAAAGTTTTCCAATAAAGCAGAATCGTTATATAAGTTAGAATACCAATTATATCACCGATAGATATGCTTAGATTAAACCACAGATATCTAACCAAGTGTTGACTGTGGGCTCTGGAATAATCTTCGTCAGGTACGCTCATTGGTAAAAGATTGGAAAGTCAAATGTTTTACAGCAGTCTTTAGGAGTAAGAAAATTAAAGGGCGTAAACGGATATAGCTGATATCGATATAGGTCACCTATGCTTCATTGAGGTTGACCTTAACCTTAATAATAGTTACATTACTTAGGAACTGTAGATGTTAAACATAAATATATCTGTAATATATGATAAATAATATATAAACATCTTATCTGTTTGTTTTTTGTTTGTTTATGTTTTTGCTTTTGTTCTTGTTTTTGCTTTGTTTTGTTTTTGTTTGTTTTTGCTTGGGGGGAGGGGGGGGTAAATGATAGTCCCAAATATCATCCTACATTGACGGGCTTTTGTCATGGTTTACACAGTTGGCAGTCATTCCTATACAGATCTTAATTATTTTTGTTGTGCAGATAAATTTGCTGGAGTATTCATTTTTTTTTGCTGTGAGATAAAGCAGATAGTCGAATAACAAAATAACTCGAGTCGTACGTGTAATAGCTACATTTATGGTATTATAAATGACTAAATTTAATAATAACCGACTGATAATGAGATTAATCTAAAAAAAATATCATTTTTAAAACAGAAGTTTGTATTCTCTTTACCGCAGATTTTTTAATGTTTGTTATCAAATCTGTTTGTGATAACGATCCTTTCTATTTTGACAATTACACAAGTATTTCCATACGGAATCATGTTACCAATGCTGTACAGAAAACAATTTACATGTGAAAGGAGTATCAGATTATTTTTGTATGTATATGACTGAAGTTTATTTGCTACCTTTGTTAGTACTCAAAGTCAAACGACAGTTTAGAACAAATTAAATGTATCTTAGAAATACAACCAGCGTTCTACGATATATGTTAATACTTCTGACATTTGTATATGATGTCTGCATGTTGCTTCGTATTCTAACCGTTCGTTTAATTATTCATCAGGCTTTTACAATTAGATCTCAAGTTAAATAACGTTAATGTTATTACAATCAGTAAGTAGATTTAGTTTCTAGAAAATGTAATTTATCAAAGCTCATGTCAACATCCTCCCTCAGACATAGGTATGAAGAGTTTGATGATACCAAAGGGGTAATCCAAATCCGTAATTCGAAGAACAGACAAAACAATGGCCAAAAGAAAAAGGACAAAAGGACTTAAGCCGATTTTAGTGATACCATTTAAGCACATTGAATTTCTTGCTCTCAAATACTTTTTAGATTATTCGGCTGTTAGTCGGTTGACTATGAGCATGCCTAATGAGTGTCGGTGCATTAAATTAGATATCTATGTTTTCAGTAAGAGATTAATCACAAATTAATATTAAGAAGAGCTACGTTTTCAGTAACAAATTAGTCGCAATTAGATATTAAAAAGAAGCATAAATATATATTGCTTACCTGAAGATATTTGTAGTAAAACAATAACTACAAACAGACATAATTCTGCTACTTTCCACGTGTTTTGCATACTGCCTTGTATTTTGTATCAACTTAAATCTCTATATTTCAGAAAATGCAGAGGAAAAATTTACTTCGTAATCACTAGTGAATTGATAATTTTTAAATCATAATATTCAAATAATGTATTTTCTTCTTCAAACTGCCATTTGAATAACTGTAAATATTGTGAAACCATTAATCTGAATCCAGAGATTTATATCGTCATGGTTCCGATCAATATTTCCTTATATGGAAAGTCGTGTTTAGGTAAACGTTATAATTGACAAGTCTATACATTTGGGAGGGATTATAATACACTGAATAGTCATTAAAGGGTTTAGCTATTTTTTTTACTTTTACACAGAATGGCAAAACGTATTAGTAAAAGTATTAAAATTAAGATAATGAGAAAATACCTGTTATTGGGAATACGACTTTTCACAGATTTTGTGAGAATTACTTTTGAAATGGATATGCTATATACAACCTATGTATGACATTGATTTATATAATGTATTGATAAGCGAATGTTTACAAAAAAAAACAATAGAGTAAGTTGCATTTCTGTAGTTTGAATGTAATGTTACCAACGGACATTAAAGGTATATTGTCTACCACATTTGTATTTTTTCATACCCAAGATAATTGTTGTTTTCCGTACTGACCTTCATAAAATGAAGATTAAACACCGAATTATTGGCGAATACGATACGAAACGTTAAGATTCAAACAACATTAAACAAGCGTGACAATCATGAAGTGTTTGAATCTTAACAGTATTTTCCTTACCTCAAAGCTAAACCCCCGAGAATTCCAAACTTCCGTTTTTACTTTTACTTTCACTTTGAATTTCAGTCATCCGAACGATAATTCCGATAACGATAGTTTTGGGTCTTTTTGTCAAAAAAAGAACACCAGTCGTATATTTTGTAGCATAACTGTTTAATGATAGCTTAAACAAATCATTTTTGGACAGTTAAAAATTAAAAAAAAAATCGTAGACAATATCCCTTTAAAAAACACATGCCACGTACGATTTTGAATATTTTTGTGAATTCAAATTACAATTATGCAGATTTAATAAATTTTAAATGTAACACAGAATACTAAATATGTGATATAATACAAAATAAAACTTAGCAAGGCTACAATAGGGAAGAGCAACTATCATATGTTGAAAGTGTTAACCATAGATCTGTAAATGTTTAAATAATTGTATTACTGGCTCATTGTATAAAGAGGGAGAGTTTGTCATCTTGTTAAAACCAGACACATTATTATAATGTATCTGTACAGAGCACGTGAAGTGACCATTTATAGTGTTTCTATTAATGCGTCGGTTTTGTATTGATTGTTGTCATTAGCAACAAGAATTATTTTGAGAGTTACATGTAGGTATTGTTTTTGTTTGTATTTCGAAACATTTTCTTGCAAACATTTTGCTCCCCAAACATTAGATTATTTGGCTTTACAACCTTTCGACTTTGAGCGTACCTAATCAAGGTTATTCCAGAAACGCGTCGTGCGCACTAAATTTGATATCTACGTCGCTATTGATACTTTAAAGCAGTTGAACAAAGCCATGTACATCATCAGCTGTATTCTATTTGTAACAGTTAATTGTTTTATTTCATTACGTTGAGTTAGAAGACCAGACACAGGTGAAAATACAAATTACCAATCTGCTGATCGTGTGATGATGACACTTGCTAAATCAGTGTCAGGATTATAAAATGCTTGTTAAACTTTGTTACAGGTGTTTGTGACGTCATAAAACAATATAAAAAAAATGTTCTTTTAAATACGTTTCAACAGTATTACAACAGCCCATTAACATTGGTACCTTTATCCATCCATTTTTTTCTAGGATTCGTTCATTAATCACATATTATTGATGCATAGCGATATCTCCATCGTAATACTTGCTGTTTTTATAGTATTCGTCTTTAAACTTGTCTATAAAACAATCAGATTATATGATATATACATAAATAAAAAGAAACATTAAAACCGCAATGCCTACATCACTAAATAAAACAGATATATCACAATTACTGGGAATACAGTCACAAAGCCACCGACATAAATGTTATGTCAGACTTCAAGTCGTGAAACCATTACTGAGATTACGGTCAGAAAACTACCAGATCAAGTATTATGTCAGACTTCATGTCGTGCAACCATTACTGAGATTGTGGTCAGAAAACTACCAGATCAAGTATTATGTCAGACTTCATGTCGTGGCACCATTACTGAGATTACGGTCAGAAAACTATCAGATCAAGTATTATGTCAGACTTCATGTCATGGCACCATTACTGAGATTACGGTCAGAAAACTGCCAGATCAAGTATTATGTCAGACTTCATGTCGTGCAACCATTACTGAGATTGTGGTCAGAAAACTACCAGATGAAGTGATATGTCAGGCTTCATGTCGTGCAACCATTACTGAGATTGTGGTCAGAAAACTACCAGATGAAGTGATATGTCAGGCTTCATGTCGTGGAACCATTACTGAGATTGTGGTCAGAAAACTACCAGATGAAGTGATATGTCAGGCTTCATGTCGTGGAACCATTACCGAGATTACGATCAGAAAACTACCAGATCAAGTATTATGTCAAGCTTCATTTCGTGGAACCATTACCGACATTACGGTCAGAAAATTATCAGGTGAAGTATTATGTCAGGATTCATGTCGTGGCACCATTACTGAGATTACGGTAAGAAAACTACCAGATGAAGTTGTATATCAGGATTCATGCCGTGGCACAATTACTGAGATTACGGTCAGAAAACTACCAGATGAAGTGTTATGTCAGGCTTAACGTCATAGTAGCTTGAATCACGTGCTCTCGATTTTTACTATTGTTGTAACTAAATTACTCTATTCTAATCTCCATCAAACATAGCTCGCCTCGACTATTCTGTGTTATTTGCTTACTTGTTCCCAAAGACCTTTTAAGTTATCCGGCTTTCCAATAGTTTGACTATGAGCGACCAAGATGAATGCTATTCCAGAAACCCATCGGCAGTATTACTTTAATTTCTAATTTTCTCTTGAATGTGACCTATCAAGACCAAAATACGTACATTGATTTTCTCAGCTGCCAATAGAGTGAAACTTGTTTAACCATAACCTTATTAGAACCCACTTTATTGTTCGATATACATATGTGTTCGATTGATATAGGTTTAGATAAGATATTCCTACAGTAAGAGGTCACTTAAAGTTCGGTTTAAGCAGGATTTTGTATTATTCAGGAACTTCTTTATACATGTTTCACTGTATTATGTTTGTATTGCTCAAATTGTAGTTGGGGCCCGGGTGGCTCAATGAGTTAGGTCGCTGGATCTAACAGCTCATACAAGCCTGTCACCAACACGGTGTGGGTTCGCGCCCGGCTTTGTAAATTACAAAAATGTTGCACTCGACTCGCAGCCGCACATGATAAAGTTTACTAGTTGCTTGCCAGGGTCTGTGGTTCTCTTCGGGTACTCCGGCTTCCTCAACCACTAAAACTGGTCGCCATGATATAGCTAAAATATTGTTGAAAGTGGCGTAAAACACCAAAAATTAAATCAAAATCAAAATCAAATTGTAGTTTTAAGCTTAGTAGGTTGTCGATCATTGTTGGTCTTTATGTCTTTTGTCTTTGGTTATTGTATTGTATGTCGTATTACGACTTATAATTATCCCTTTGGGATCCTCAGACTTTCCTTAACGCTTTATTTGTTTCCTACAACTTCTCACGTAAGATCTAATGTCAATATTCAACCAATGTGAGCTTGTCGTGCTTATGAAAGAACACAATGGATGGTTGGCTTTCAATTCCGCTGGGATATTATTTGTCTGAGAAATATGTGATATTGCAATTTATGGTGCATCAGAGAACAATAAACTCCTTCTCGGTACTATCATCTATGTTAATTACCTTCCTCAAGTTTAAACATACATTATGTAGTTTATTTTATACTACCACGTTAAGATATTATAAAGTGAACATTATAGAACTGTGTATTAATGACGCATGCACTGACCTTACCTATATACCTAAGACTTAATTAACAGACAAAACCAACAGTTGTCATCAGTGTTTTAGGGAATTGGTCAAAGTATTAGATACTAAAAATACATGTGTGTCCATACAAATAACGTTATATATATATTGAAGTCTGTCAAAGTTTCAACCTAACGATCTTCTTTATCAATGAAGAAGAGTTTGAAGATACCAAAAGGGTAACTAGAATTCGTAAATCGAAGAGGGATAGAAAATACAATGACCTAATTAAAAAGGACAAACAACGATCTACAAAGCAAAAATCTACACAGAAGTCTAAAATTCCATCGAACCCCAATAAAAGCCGCAGGTGAACGCAGGTGCTCCGGAAGGGTAAGCAGCTCCTTCTCCACTAGTGGCTCCCATCGTGTTACTATTCGCTTGTCTTTATTTTCGGAGGTCAGAAGATCTCCAGTATTGTGGTCGAGCATAGCGGACCTGTCGTATCATTCAGATGTACAATCGTAAAAGAAATGAACGTATTTACTTCATTGTTGAAAATCAAATGTCTGATAATTACATTGAGCTATCATTGTCTAAAATGTGTACCACACAACAACAGAGATCGAATGAGGGAGGCTTGGGCCCATAAAAATAAGCTTAACTTCGCCACTATCTAAAAGATTGAAAACAGTATTTACTTAAAAGCTGAAAAGAGCTGTTTAAAACCGAGTACACTAAATACCTTTCAGCTTCTTGAGTCCTATCTGTCGGTAGTATATTTAAGAAATAATTATCGGATGCCGTGCTCTATGCTTATTTTAACATAATATAATGCTTACCCATGTTAAAATAAGCATAGAGCACGGCATCCGAGAATTATTTCGATTCTAACAGGGCATTAACGGTAATTTTATGCATTCAAGCGTACCTAGACAGAGGTTATTTGTGGGCGCTGTTCCAATTACCTCCCGCTATTATTTACAAGAATATATAACGCTACAGATCAACAAAAATTAATGAAGTATAAAGAAAACGGCACAATTTGTATACTTATTATTTTTATTCTTTTAAATTAACATACACAAATTACAAATGTGCAAAATACGCTGTCGATTAGGTGTGCCTTCTGTGCCTTCTGTGCCTTCTGTGCATGTGGTAGTGTGTTCTGTGCTATTTAGTACCGTGCTGTAGTGTTTACAAAAACTACCACTACGTACATTCTAGGAAAACATGTTCTCAATTTTTTTTTGTGGAGTTTGTGCTGCTCAATCTTTAGTTTTCTCTGTAGTGTTTTGTATATCACTGTGTCCTTTTCTGTTGGTAATTGTAATTGGTAATTTCTGTCCTTCCATTCTGTGGCTCCTGACAACCCTTTTTGGATTCTTCATTTTCCCCTACAAATAAATACTTCGATATATAGAAAAAAAACATATTGTATACGTCACAGTTAAAATGACTTCATTACGTACAGTTAAAGTAATTAAATATAACGTTAAATTTTTACAATCAATCGACAATGTTCTTCTATATATAGCAACCATCTATTTGACGTTGTAATTTCAATATGAAAAAAAATATATATAAAATAAAATTGATATATTTTTTTGATTTCCCATCCATTCAATCATATCTGACTAAAATCAACTCATTTCTCATTTTTGCAATTCCACAAATTGACAGCCACACATATCATCGTCAATGCTTTCTAACAATCCTATTTCACCGGCGACAACAAATAATAAAATAGAAGACATACGAGTGTATGAATTGGATTGAGTTGTAGTTTGTTTTAGTTATTCATCAGAGAATTTGACTGATTAAAAGCATTGGTTGTCGTGACATATTATAATATTAAAATGGAACATTCATTGAAAGCTTATCTTAGCCATATTATTTTTTCCTTTATAGCAAAATCTCTCATGGTTTGTCTAATCTGATTTTTTTTTTCATATTACCATAAACAACTTAATCATACCGGTATTTCTATTCATGTACACGTCACGATAAAGCTAAAATACTGCTAAAGTTGGCTTTAAGCACCAATCAATCAATCAATCAATCAATCAATCAATCAATCAATCAATCAATCAATCAATCAATCAATCAATCAATTTCACGTACATTTGCATTGGTAATTGCGTATACGTTTTCACGTACTACACTTCAAAGTCGTTGGTTGTGAAAAAAAACCACTGTCATGTTTTGAACATTAGAGGTAAGAATTATCAGAGTTACTCCCACGACAATTGTCTACATTCATGTTAAGATTACACTAAAATAATGAGTATGATGCAAATTGACGACATTGTTAAAAGACGAACTCCTACAAACCTTTAAGTGGCTTCGTGCGCCCCAGACGCAAATACATTATCTGTCCTATATATGATACTCGTCGTTAAATCATAATTCCCAAGGTAGCCCTGGACATAGAGTAATCTCATATTTAGATGAGTCAGTGGGTGTCACTTTGAATTGTGATGTTGTTTATTACAACATACATGCATGTATATATATAGATTCTCCTTCAGTTTCCCGTGTGTTACGATATTTCTTCACTCAAGAGAGTTAAATTAAAAATTTTAACCACGAGCCATTAGGCGAGTGGGTAAAATTTTTAATTTAACTCTCAAGAGTGGGGAAATATCGTAACCCACATGGGCAACTGAAGGAGCATATGTTTCTCCCATTATTTAACACGAACTTTATTTCAAAAGCCGTCAAACGAGTCAAACGAGTCAAATGCGGGGAAAGGCACGAGACATTTTAATCCTCTAGAGGATTACAGATTTTTCCACCACTGGTTCAGCGGGGTTAAAATGACGTCATAATGGGAGAAACAGATGTATATATGTATAGGTATCATATGATGAAAGATAATTTATGAATTAATATAAGAGTATTGCTAGTACGGTTAGCAGAAAACCTTGACAACAAAGTCAGTAAACATATGAGCAATATTTTAAAGATATAAAGGTATTACCAATATGAAGCTAAAAGGATATCTTCTTTTAAGTTTTCTTATATATGTATGTACTTAAGAAATGATATTTGCCATAGCCATTCATCTTATTTTAATCCGCATTTATATTCATTGATCATCTTACCTTTAAGGAATATTAAGGAAAGGTAATGTTTTCTTTCTTTGAAGACGAAACAATAAAAATGATATATAATTTTTCAGAATTTAAACTAATAACATCATTGTTAGAAGATTTTGAAGATACAAAAGGGATAATCAGAATCAACAATCTACAAAGCTTTACATATAAAGTTAGAGATCCAGTAACACGAACAAAGACAATGTGCAGATCTAGAGTGTATATTACTCATAATAATATGTTAGTTTGATTGTACATATAAGGTAGATATTTTACCAACCAACTATTGATAATATTTACATATACATTATACAAAGCTGTTAATTGTTAATTGTTCAACATTTAATCTGATAATCATAAAAACAGCGTGTGCGTACTTCGATAATAATCCTGGTTATGTTTATTCTCAGTAAATGTTCACACTTTTCCAATGTAATGTACATAAGTATTATTGTATCTATCGGTTCGTAACCAGAAACAACACAATGCTAAAATGATAACACGGAGTGTGAAAAGAACATTCATATGGTGGACTTTGTGTATATCAATCATGATTGGATTAGGGTTATGGTGTTTAATGCCACTTTCAACAATATTTCAACTACATCGTGGCGGTCAGTTTTATTGGTACAGAAAACCTGATTGCATATGTAATTGTAAATGCAACTACCATCCGATCACGACCACGACGGCCCCTTTGAGTCATGACACTTCATGCAATCATTCAATGAACTGTTATGTACATATATTAAATACAGGTTCATATGGTACGTATTATAGTTTTATACATTGCTGCTTTTAGAAAAGGTTTGAAGAAACCAATGGGGAAATCAGAAGCCATTATTCGAATAAGGACAGAAAACACAATGGTCAAAGGAAAACAGAGTGACAATGGTAAAACAAAACACCACACAGACAGAAAACAAACTATTGAGCAACACAAACACCACCAACACAATAGGATGAATTCGCATGTTCCGAAAGGGTTAGCAATACCTGCTCCATTAGAGATACCCGTCGCGTTAATCATGCTGAAATACGATGATAAATCATGAATAACGAGTGCGAGATTGTGATGACGATAAACCGAACATAGTCATGGTCATTTATAAATGAATTCGTAATATTGTTAGAATATTGTTATTGATTGTCACTTTCAACAATTATTTAGTAATATTACGACTATCGGACTTGTTCATTGTGACAAGTTAAACTCCTGACTGTAACTTCAGTAGAATATATGTTAAGGGCCATGTGCGTGGTGTAATAATATCGATGAGAGGTCAATGGTCACAAACAACCTTAGTTTATCGTTATACTTATGTCGTTAAGGGCATTAGTTTGCTCATTTCAAAGATACAGTTAGATCGTTGTTTGTCCCTTTGTCCTTTTTCCTTTCGTCGTTGTTGTATTGTCTGTCCTTCTTCGATTTACAGCTTCTCATTACCCCTTTCCTATTTTTAAAATCTTACAGTAAACTCAATCTAATGCTATTATTTCATGAGCCAAAATTCCAATTATTACAATACTGTATCCATGTAAATTCAATACATACTGTATCAAATTTGGGGAAAACAATCAATTTTTAATAATAATTTAATGATTGCAATCAATTTATCAACTAACGCGTCAAAACCAAATTAATATAAAGATTAATTAACGCTATAACAATGGCGTGCTAATTAGGTGTAAAGTATGACCTTTTATTGCCTTCAATGATTTATATAAATATATACACCTACACTACTCATGATTCCGTGACGTAGCTAGAACATCAGACAAAACAAAACCAACAAATTACAAATACCTATTAAAAATAAATTTATTACCTAATACTATTAATTACCTTTCTATTGGGAATATTTTAGTTTTAACCATATTTCACTTTTAATTTGTCTCTCGGGCAATAGAACGACGATCGTTCTATTGCCCGCTGTAGCTGTAGCGTTCTATTGCCCGCTGTAGCTGTAGCGTTCTATTGCCCGCGACCTTTTGACCCGCTTTACGATTGGTCAATTACATCTCATGAATATTCATTAACTCGACCAAATCTTTATCAATACGTCTACAGTACATGGACATATTTATTCGCCATCCTCTATTTTTAACTATATATTTCATATAAAACCACATTTTTTCAAAAAAAATATTTTAAAGCTATCTCCAGGCAGATTTTTATGGAATTTATTTTAAGACACGCAGAATTCTTTGAAATTTATTTGTTTATCTGATAGTAATTTTTGTCTGCATGGTTTATGTTTTCTGGTAATTTAAACACTAATGTTGATTTTTCCGCTTTTATTTTGGTTAAATTTGACGTCAGAAAACAAAAAATTGTCTTTAAATCATAAGAAAATAAAGGCAATCTGACGGAAAATCGTGCTATAATAAACAAATAATCTTTAAATATTTCTGCTTCTTCTGGTGCAAAAATGATCAAAATCCGTTTAGATATGACTTCACAATAAAAAAAATTTGAACAATGTGGTTTTAACAGTTATTTAATGTGTAGCCAGGCAATAGACCAGACAATTTTTCCCTCGGTACTGGGAACAGCTTAAGTGTTCTATTGCCCTCAGTCGTTGGCTTCGGGCAATAGAACACTTGAGCTGTTCTCAGTACCTTGGGGAATATATTCTGGTCTATTGCCTGGCTACACATTAAATAACTGTATACTATTTATTGGCTTTCTGATATTTTGACTTTGAGGGTACCTAACAGGTTATTTCAGAAGCGAGTAGTGCGCACTAATATTAGATATCTACGTTTTTGTTTGTATTAATTAAAAACAACAAATATAAAAAAAAATACAGACAAGCGAAAACAAAACAAAAAAGAAAGGTATAAAACAATATTTAGCAAGCCATCTAGTTTTTTTTATATAAATGATATATGTCATATCACTAATAATCCCAGTGTCTTGGGACTAAGTGCATTAAATTGATTATTTTTTCATCAATATATCTAACAATGAGAAGTTTTAATTCCTTGAAAATACTAATAGGTTTATTTATCAATAATTTAATGTGATTTGAATATGTCAACCTGATTGGGTAATCCGCCTGGGGAAATTTTGGCTATACTCGATAACCTGGGTTGGTATTGTGACGTCACCAATGTGTTCATCCGCCAACGACAAATTCAAATAATCACATGAAATAATCGTAATTAAAATCGAGGAATCATTAGATTTTGTTGTACAAATTAAATTATAAGGAATATTTGAAACTGTTGAACAGGTTATACTTGCATAACCTGGTTTGGGTCAGTTTACGCTTTTCATAAACCGCTTCGCGGTTTATTAAGCTTCACGGTTTACTAAGCGTAAACTGCCCCAAACCAGGTTATATCGTATAACCTGTTCAACAATTTGAAATATTCCTGAAATGCATTTATTCTGGATATCTGGATATATTCAGTTTTGAAAATTATGAGGCCGTCTTGATCGTGGTCGTATGGAAGTGTCTTTTTTACAACTACCTATGCAATCAGTGACTATCACTATTAAAGTTGTGTGGCGAGGTGTACACCTTACAACATTACGTGATAAAGTTTGTCAGTGACTTTCGGCAGGTCGGTGGTTTTCTTCCGTTACTCCGGTTTCCTCAAACAGTAAAACTGACCATATAACTGAAATATTGTTGAAAGTGGCATTAAACACCATAACTCTAACCCCTTGAAAGTTAGACATGAATGTATTATATGTGTTGATTTATTTGATTTTTGTTAAAAAAAAAATGTGCATTCCATTGCAATCTGTCATTTGTCTGATGCTTCAAAATGTTGCTTCCTATAGAATCAACATGAAACGGTATGTTTTCGATATTATGACGAGAACACTACTTTTTACGTTGCCTACTTTGTGTTAAGCAAACACACCGAGTTGGATATTAGTACTAGTGGCTTATAAATACAATTCTAGGGTGGATATTTATGTTGATTCACTTGGACACATTATCATGACTTTATACTACTTCCTACATATTCCTATTTCCTCCTCTTGCTTCTTATGAATGAGGCAAGAAAAATGAATGTTATTGTCTTTGTTTTGACAAGACCTTGGATCGAACTCACTGTCTTCCGCAGTCAAGGCGAAATTTGTAATAAAACAGCTATGTCCAGTAATGTAAACATAGACAATAAAAGACGTCTTTGCAAATTCTGACGCCAAACAAACACTTTTAGTCACTTAAGACCACATTAAAATTTCTTATATTCACCATGCCATTTTGGGAATAATAAATAACCCTATATCCTCAGGTTGCCGATATGTGTCAAATACAACTTTTTTCCTGTAGTACTCATTCAGTCTCAGACAAATTAAGCTATATGATTGAATATAAGATATCATCTGTACTGACTCATTGTAATGTAATAATCTGACAGTAATGTGTGCTCGTTTCTCATTTTGTTATAACCTTTTGACAAAATGGACAGAAAATCATCATATACGTGAAGACATTAATTAAAGATTCCAAATTACAATCGATTTTTGATCTGCGTGAAGATTACTTCAATAAGAAAGGAAGGGTAAGAAAATTATTTTGAGATGAATTGTTTTTAGATATAATTATCAAAGAAATACTATGCATTTCTGTGTTATATATATTTCTACAAATACTTGACAGTTTAAATTAAGTTACCAGGGTTATGCTCATATCAGCAATTTGGTGATGGAACAAAAACGAAAAAAAAACGAAAAAAAAAGAATGAAGGAATTGTCACCACTACATGGTCATCTGTGACACTAGCATTCCGTAACGGTCAACAAAGTCATGATCGCATCTGGACAATTTTTATTTGGAAAATTGCGCTAAAGACTAGACAATTGCTGGATTAAAGGAATTCAAATCGTTCTTCTTCCAAGAGAAATAGATATGGTGGGTTTTTTGTAGTTTTTTTTCTATTAGATAATGAATATTTCAGTTTTACATGCTTGATTTCAAAGATGGAAGAAGATGGGAAAATATTACGAACAGGTTAATCCGTTTTACGTATTGTAATATTATGATTCGAAGTTTGTTCAAAAATACATATCTTTGGATATGAATTAAGCGAAGGTTTATATTTTGATCTAAATGGCATACTAAGGTAGGGTGATTTATGGTGTTTAACGCCACTTTCAACAATATTTCAGTTATATCGTGGCGGTCAGTTTTATTAGTGGAGGAAACCGGAGTACCCTGAGAACACCACCGACAATGTTGCAAGTCACTGACAAAACATTATCATATAATGTTGTATCGAGTACACATCGCCATGAGTGGGATTCGAACTCACAACTTTAGTGGTGACAGACATACTTTGGACGATGGTAATACTCTTACAGACAAACTACACTCAGTCCATATGTTATATGATCCATTGGTTCTACACAATTAAAAAAAAATATTGACACATGTAATGGTTGTAAAGTTGATAAATCCATAAACGTATTGTGTTTCTTTCATCTTTTGAAATCAGAGTCATCAAATTGAATATAAATCAAGATAATATCTATATAACAACTACCTTTGATTAAAAAGAAATATTAGTTTTATAGTGAACTTCGTTCTGACTTTATTGTATCTATAAGATACTGATGTTGTAAAATATCAATGAAATAATATCATGGTAATAACAACAAAGACTGGTTCATCATGAAATGATACACAAGTAATTAAAAGACAATTCTTATTTATCTGCACGTTTTATAGCAAGAAAGTACTGGTTCATCACAATACATTTATAACAATGTATCTTTTTTGTTTTCTGTGTTGTGTTGTGTTTTCACTTTTTATTATGTTTGTCTTCGTACTGTGTCCTGTGTTCCGAATGTTGAGAGTATCTCTAGTTTGTCCATTCTTGATTGCTCCTTTGGTTTTCTCTGATGTATATATATAAAAATTACGTTTTTTTTGTATTTAAATACCTGCCATTAATGACGACAATATTACCATGCAGAGAGAAAATGCTGCATAACCTAACTGCATAAATGCTTCACTGGTTGGTTAAGGGAGGGCTTGGTTCCCATTAAGTTACCGAACCCTGCTAAGTGTAGTTTGCTCAATCTTATGTTTTCTGTGTAGCATTTTATCGACCATTATTTGCTTTCGGCCTTTTTTTTTTTAGGTCATTGTTTGTCTGTGATTCTTCAAATTACGACTTCTGATTACCCTTTTGATATCTTTAAACCTCCCACACCATGTCAAGCAAAGGTAGATTTATATAAACGTTTGACATTTGTGGTTTTCTTTTACTTATAGTTAATGTAAGTCAGCTTGCTTACAATATAATGACTGTAGAATATTATTTTCAAGATTAGTCATTGGCTTTATTATACACAATTTGGATCTATACTTCTAACATTTTCAAAATAATATATTTAATTAATTAATCTTTATACATTAGATAATGGCATTGATTGATGTTTTGTTGTGAACACACTATACTCACACTGATTAATGAGTAGTTTTTGAACCCGCAGGTGAATGAAAAAAGTAAACATATTACTGTCTGACTGTGTTCAATATTGTTGTAGTGTATATGATATTCGTGATGAAAACAATTAAGAAAAGATCATGTGAAAGTACCTGATGAAAATAATTCGAGAGACGCACTAAGACTAAATATCAACATTTTATTAATAATGTTATTGAAATCTGGCATGACATTGTCATACAATAACATCAGTTATTTCGTGGAGAACGTACAGACAAATGTTTCATCCATCATGTCATTGTTCTGTTTGATTTATTATGTCTCCTGGTTGTAATATTCCTAATGAGATTGCTCAAATTAGATGTTTCCCAACAAAAGCTTGTAAACAGTTTGTAATAAAACCAAAAATGACACATCATGACGCCTTTGAATGTCTGTATTGTGGTAGTGTCATATCGCAGTTTGTTACGGAGATTTATTGTCCTTCGATATGTCGATACTTAGAAAGCTTTGTTATTTGATGTGGAGTTCTCGTGTTCTGAGATGAAGTTCTGTAAGCTACAACATACATGTAGTACTAAGCGATAAAACAATCGGGAGTCTATAATGACATATATCAAGTTGTCACGTTATTATTGAACTTGTTTCTGTCAGAATTAAAACATAAACTCTAATCGATTGTACCTTTTATTAGTGACGATTAAACAGTAGCAATGTGCAGTTGGTATAAATGCATGGAGGCCAATAACATGCTTTATCTTACTGTCGATAGTTATGTCTGCGAGTATCTTTATGTATTTATTGCGTTTGTACATGTTTGTTATATTTGTACGTGTTTGTGTGTAATATGTATACGAGTTGGTAATATCGACACGTATTTGCTATATTTGTACGAGTTTTTGTGTAATCCGTATACGAGTTCGTAATGTCTGTGCATGGTTGTTTTATTTGTACAGGTTTGTGTGTAACGTGCATACAAGTTTGTAATGTATGTTCATGTTTGTTTTATTTGTATGGGTTGTATGTAATGTGTGTACGAGTTTGTAATGTCTGTACGTGTTTTTTATGTGGGGTTATGTCGACAGTGTATGAACAACACTGTAGCAATGTCAGTGCGTGTTTGTACGTTGTTATGTAAAGAATTTCTAAACAGTAATGGTTAACAATAATACCAATATCGACAAAACACTCAACCACCTCTTTCCCCGACATATAAAACATGCATAGTCCACTACATATAACGTTGGAAAGCAAGGTGATGGTTTGGGACAGGAACACATATGGCGGGATTAAGCACATTAATGCGATCTTAGCTCTCCTTACCTTGATAACTAGATCTCAAACGACAATTCAGATATAAATAAACAATATATTCGCTTCCAATCAACAGGACCACACAAGATCACAAAAATGAATGACTGTCATATATACGCGGAGTCCAATAGCACGATCAATTGATACTTGTAGTTAATTGTCTACTATATAAGAGGACAGACTATGTTAGATGAAAGCCATTACTTTTAGGACGACCAAAACAAGATACCTACAAAACACTACACAGAATCAGCAACTACAATCCCAGGGGTATGTACTCTGATACTTTCCTCTTAGCACAATGGTGAGTTCTTGCAAGTGTTTTCAATATGTGAGTAAAATGCCGACCATCAGATATAAGTGGGTGTCAATCTAAGTTAAATACCTGAAGTAAATACTCGTTATGTATATAGGATGAATAATTTTCAGTCTACGAGATGAACTGCAAATAGCCAGAATAATAATTATGTCAATATATTTTATCTATGCAGAAAATAATTCAGGATCGTAAATCTTTCAGATCAACCACACCCTGTCCTCAACTATTCAAACATAATATTGTAAACGGTTGATTAGTACAGCAATTAATTGTTTTATTGTCTGACAGAGGGATAAAAGGATTTGTGCTGGCAGGAAAATATCGGAATGAATATTGTTTCGGATTCAACTGTTCTGATAGTTCATATTACATTTGTATGAACTTTTGTTGATTTTTTAAGATATCATATCCTTTTTACATACATCAATGTATCGTATTAACATTTTGATGTTGATATAACTATCAATTTGTTTCCATATGTGCTGATACTAATTAGAAAACATTTTAAAAAGAAACCTGCATGTTATTTATTTCACTGAAATGCCGTCTCATTGCTAAGCCAATTATCTGTAATATTGTTGCTTACTTACAGGGTGGAACAGGTAACTACGCTGTGTATGTGGTGTGTGTTGCAACATGGCGTTCATTTTAATTACTGTAGAGCAAAATGTGCTCAATATAACCTCTCCATACTAATATTTTCCATTTACGAATATAATTTACGGGCATATTTGTTTGTGAGTAAATGAATTTTAATTGCAATGTGCCCATTGGTTATATTTGAGTTTAGTTAGTAGAATGATGTTGCTGAAATTCCTCGTGCATTATTTATAGCAAAGCCAGGTATACAGCTTGCTTTAGGCATATACTTTATGCAAAATATCCAGAAAACTAGTGGAGCAGAACTGTTAACACCTCCAAAGAACATGAGTTTACCCCCAATCCCCTGGGCTTAGTAGGGTTCGTGTAGCTCAATGTTTAGTTTTCCATGTGGTGTTGTGTAGATTATTGTTTGTTCTTTTGATCTTTTTCATTTTCGCCATTGTATTGTCTGTTCTTCAATGTACGGCTTCTGAATTTTCATTTTCTTTGACCCCTTTAAATTAATAGTGAAAACCTCATCTCAAGGTTGAGAATAGTATAATGATATGATGGGGTCCTGTCGAAAATTCGTGATGATTTGCTTTGATTTATTGTGCTTAACGCCACTTTCAGCAATATTTCAGTTATATCATAGCGACCAGTTTTAGTGGTGGAAAAAACCGGAATACACGGAGAGATCCACCGATCACGGACAAGCAACTGATAAACTATATCACTTGCAACTGCGAGTCGAGTGCACCCTATTTGTAATCTACAAAGCTGGGCGCAAACCCACGCCGTATTGGGGATAGGCTTATATGAGTAGTTAGGTAATCCAACTATCTAACTCACTGAGCTACCCGGGCCCTCTTGACAATTCGTGATGCCTGGTTATTGTAAATTCAAAATAGGTATAAGTGAAGACTGTATCCAGTTGACAGTATCACGTCATTGTTTTTGTAATTAGAAGAAGACAATTTTAAATTACAAGAAGAAAACTGACATCTCCACGTTTATCGTGCGGAATAGAACACGTTTGTTCCCTTTTGAAACATTCAAGAGGGATAGGTTTCAATGTAAAATGAAACAGTTGGCTGT
Organism: Gigantidas platifrons; assembly: GCA_002080005.1. NCBI lineage: Eukaryota > Metazoa > Mollusca > Bivalvia > Mytilida > Modiolidae > Gigantidas > Gigantidas platifrons. The sequence goes on along the minus strand of MJUT01006195.1, from coordinate 102,147 downwards.
TGCTACTTCTTCAATCCGAGGAATATTTGCGTGTACGATGTAAGTGGTCAGTCAATTAGTAAATGTCTGATAGATAATTATTTCATTTGCGGCCATACTTCAGCTTGTTGCAAATATTATCATCTGTGATATTCTTGGTCATTCATGGGTTAATTACATGAATGTATTGGTCTAATAGTTTTCGTCAGATTGCGTTGGGTTGAAAGGTTGTATTTTTGTGGTGCTTACAATATTACTCAGCTCAATTCAACCTATTTTAAGAAAGAATATGGATGTAAATAAAGAAGTAAGACTTTTCAACTTTGCACTTAATGTAAAGAAACAACACTTGTATTACTATTCTACAGCAGAGTCTTCTATGATGAACATAGCTGAAGCATTCACGAATGGCCAATCCAGAGTCGCCTGCAACATTGGGCGGAACACACAGAACGAAGGCAAACAAACCAAGAGCAAAAGAACAGTAAACTGAAGATGTGCCAAACACGGACCCCATACAAAAACCCGATTGTGATCCGTCTCCTAGTCAGTAGTTAAGCCGTACTCTATTCTCCTGTCGATAAACGCTACATTTCGACATGATTGTCGCTCTGATGTTATTTGCTGTATTGAAATGTACTTCTCAGATATGTGATAATTAACAATAGTCTTAAATGTTTGAAATAGAAGACACGGACTGAAATTGATAAGTAAATTACAGTAAAATAATAATATCAGAAGGCAGTAAATATAGACGTGTTAATCATTGTTTATTTTGTTTATCGCAACGTGAGCAACATTACATTATAATTCTATTTCTAGGACATAATTGCACTTCTACCCTCTAATAAAAAGAATAAAGCTATCATTGATTGTGTATCAACCATAATTGATTACATGTTTTAGCCTTGGGTATTTTTAAAGAACTACCTATTAGTAAAATCAATGTATTCTCCCCGGCGATGTCATAATTTAATATGTATTTTGTAGTTTCTGGCATTAATAATTATCAAATTATATTAAAAATCACATAAATATGTTGAAATAGTATTGAAGAGATATTAATGTTGAAAAGAATTATGGTATAACTAATGAAAACGTTGATAACGACTTTGCTGTTCACGACGCATTCTTAGAATAAGCTTAAATCGTGTACACTCATGAACAGAAGGTTATTCTCTTACATTCTTAATATCGTATTTAATTCAAGAGTAGATCACGAATGTATGGTTACATAAGAAATGTAAAGCATAATACGTCACGCATGGTAAAAGAATCATTGATATAATACTTATACATCATAAGACATGTGATGGCTTAGTATTGCTAAACACGCAATGTTCAGACATAAACAAATTATATATAAACAGAATGGTATCACAAAATAATTTACTGATGTTGCTTTACGAATGAATATGGTAATTTATATATCGAGGTTGAAACGATATTATAGAGCTTGTGGTTTATCTCATGTTTTTCTTGCTGCTACCAAAGGACGGGTTGCTTCTAACAAGAAAACTACTGAATCAGGGATTATTATAGAATTTACGGTAACCACCATGGCTAGTCGTTTTGGTATGTATGTGTCACTAATTACCACGAATATGTTCCGTTTGTCGTAATATCAACCCCGTCTTACCAACATTAATGACTTATCGCTGAATTTGCAACAAGAGATTCACGACGGATGTCATTAGTGTAGCAGGAACTGCTTACCCTTCCAAAACATCATTGTTCGTTATTTCTCAATATCTAGTTTTCTGTCTAAAGCTTTGTAGATAATGTTATAATGTTTTGTTATTTTTCTATAGGCCATTGTATCGTCTGTTCTTCTGTCTAAAGCTTTGTAGATAATGTTTTGTTATTTTTCTATAGGCCATTGTATCGTCTGTTCTTCTTCGATCTACGGCATCTCATTACCCTTTTGGTATATCTTCAAACTGTTCTTGTTCGGAAGAAAATGTTTTGTTTACTTCTTGAAACTGGTTTGTACAGGAAACTATGTAGTTATCTTATTTCCACATTATTTTGAACTTTCTGGATTCTTTTTTCATGTCAGTAGAAAATCTGTTATTCACAGATCAGGTAGATCAGGTTTTTTTTACACATACATGAGGTAAAAACAATTTTCAGAGATTTTTTTCTACAAAAGATTTACTAGTAAATTCAAGCAGATATTTAACAAAATATTACATAAAACATACATTAATCAGAACAACAAGAACATTTATGTATCCCCAATATTGTGTGTTGCTTGGAAACAAATTTTCTAAACTTAATTAGCTTTTCTTTAACTGCAAAAATACTTTTTTATGTTCTAGTCACAATTCTTACTTTGGTTTACTTGGTAGTTTTCATATAACAGTAGTTTTATGTTATGCTTTAGCTTCAACAATTTCCAGCATCTTGAATGTTTATGCTGCTTTTGGTTTTTTTCATAAAAATGTATATTTACATATATATAAGTCTTTATAATCCAATAGAGTTGAATAAACATAATTTCATAATTGCTACTATAAAAATCTCAAACATAAAAAAATGTTATTTTCCTTAAATACAATTCTTCTTTTTCAAGGCTGTCGTTGAGATCTGCACTGCATACATTTCTTGAAGATTCTTCGGGTCTTTTTTTTTTAATTAATGTATATTTTTTAACAAAACATTTTTGTTGGGGTTTTTAGGTTTAATTTTTTTTGGCATAGAGCAAAATAAAAAAAAATAAAAATTTAGACTAACTTAGACATATTTTTTTTCTCCACAAAAATAAAATAAATAAAAGCCACACACCCTCGGTTATAAAATGGATGGTTCCTTGTGTGATATCAACTTCTCTATGTTTCATTTGAAGGAAAGATGTTTTTTTTTAATGCGGGTATTTTATTTTATGCTTGATCGAAGCGAGCAATAAATATTAGATGTATGGTACATTTTATTTGTATGTTGAGAGTTGTATAAAATCATCAAGACAAGTACGTGTTATTGTTTGAATTAATATGCTTTCTTTTTCGTCCACGTTTTCTAAATATCAACATATTTTATTAACGCGGGATACCGAGTAGGAGAATTTTCAGGAACGATATAGCGCGCAAAATAAAGTTAAGCACAAACGGAATATGATTGTGTCAAAGCTATGGTCACACTTTTGAATAGAGCATGTAATCTATCGAAACATTTTTCTATGAAATAAGTTTGGTAAGATTTTACGCTTAACAAATACATTTTCTTTAATACCTTTGATTTATTTATTATTTAAAATTCCTTAAAGCAATTTTATTTAAGAATTAATATAAAATAGGAATTATTTTTTTTATCACCAAGGAGTGAAATAAAAACAAACATATACATAAGGTATAACTTATATTGGCAGAAATGCTAAACTCAATAAACACATTTATCATATATTTAGTGGTAAATACAGTAGTTTTGAATATTTGATAAAGTGCCAGATGCCTACCCTTTATCATACCCCTACCATTTATCATACCCCACCCTTTATCTTACCCCTACCCTTTATCATACCCCTATCCTTTATCATACCCCTACCCTTTATCGTACTCCTACACTGTATACTCTCCTGTTTAAATATATGATAAAGGGTATAAAACATGGCAAAATCCATATCATATGCCGTATCACCCTCGACCAATATCATCCCTCGTGCCTAAAGGCCCTCTGGATGATATTGGTATCTCGGGATGACACGGCATATGACACGGATTTTGCCATGTATTATTCTCTATATATCAATCAATATCAATATTTTTCACAAACCATATCAATTTTATAAAAATAACCATTCCTTTGTTTTCAACAGAAATTGGGTAGAGAAATAAATTTAAGTTTACAAATAAAAGTCGTAAAAATAAGTAAGCGTCACCAATCGATATTCTTCCCTTTTGATATACACTGTAATGTTCCCATTAAATTACTATAAAGATGGTTTAGAATAAAATATAATAGATATTTAAATATTGAGAAAAATGACTATTATTTCACATTCAAATCAAATTGCGAATGCGAATGACTGTCGTTCATAGGGAAATACATTAATTTTAGAGTCACATCATTTTATCCGTGTTTTGATTGGTTTAAAAAGTTGAGGTTATTTGTCAATGTACGGAATCGAAAAATAGACGTCGTTCTCAAGGCGTCGCGTGTCGTCATTGGGTGATTCATGCTTATTTAACAGCAATGAAGTAAGTCAATATAAATAGTATGAAACTAAAATACATTATGAAGACAATGATATATCATTAATATATGAACAAAAACAATACAAAACATTATTTTCTTTGAATTTGATATATATGAATGTGATTTCATAATATTAAAATAGGTTTGTTTTTTGTTTTTTTTACATCGGAAGCAATGAGTATTATTAATAAAAAACATAAACTGTAATTCATCTGCTATCAGATTCATCTTTCTAGAAATGTTAATCCATATGATTTATTTTTCGCTTACAGTTAGAATTTTAGATGTCATTTGTGAAATGAACTTCAACCCTTTCTTTTTCACTGTATCCTTAAATTACGACACAACATGTCATCATTGTCTTACAAAAATACAAATCACATAGGTCAACACGTCTTTGATAATTATTTAGCACACATTGTCTTCTTGTACAATTTTAGGCATTCTGTTCGGAATGTATTATCAAGAAGGAAATACACGACAGGATTTGCAGCGTTGTTTATGAAGTATGTTCTCAACAATATTTCTGTGACTCGACGAATACTACCTTTGTATAATAATGTAGGATTTGTCATCTTGACCATAACTGTAAATGAAAACATCATTTGTCCTAAATACGAAACAGTGGCTGCTACAATTAAACTTGTCGTGAGTTGTCGCTCTTTTTCATATTTGCTGGGCTTGTGGGTTTTCACAGGGGTTGGAACGTTTCCCCTTAAAGATGAACTGATTGCTGGCACGTCGCTTAGTTGACTAGTAGAAACCTGTTGTGTTTCTGTTGATGTGAGTTTTGACGATATATCCATTTTATAATTCCTCGATTTCTCCCTATCCTTTCTTTCTTTCTTCATTTGGACACAAATAACGAAGAGTATTTTCATATATACTACTACGCAGATGCCACAACATAGAGTGTTAAATAGAATTACTGTCCCAATGTATAAACCGACTGAACTCCTGTGATAATATTCAGGCAAAACAGCACAGTCGGTACCTGTAATATTAGAAATACATGTCTCTTTTATGGAAAGGCCATACAAAAACACAGTTGGAGATGAGAAAATAATTGCAATTCCTACAAATGCTAACAAAACTATATTCAAATCAACAAATGGATTTCGACTTTGCAAAATTTGAAATATGTTGTTGATTTTGTATCGTTCTAGAGCAATTGCAGTCAGTAGTCCTCCTGATGACAACGTCACTGCATGATTCAAAAACCTAAAGAATTTACAGGCAACGTCAGAACTAAACGTGTAATCGAACCGGATGTCAAAAATTTCAAATGGTATACATACCACACATGCTATCAGATCTGTAGCAGATAGCCACATTATGAATATTCGTACTGTCAATCTTGCCATCACTGGAGACATCGAATATACAAGTAACGTATAAACGTTTCCCACGATTCCGACGAACAACAGGAATGTTAGAAATATAACAGATGGAATGTCAATGTTCAAAAATTTTTCATACTCAATTTCGTACAAACTTTGAATATTTGTATTGTTGTCTGTATTAGTTGAACTGTTACTCGTCAACATCCTGAAAAATTACATACATAAATATTACAATGTTTGGCAATGAGATGGTGGGTAAAACCAATTGTTTACTCTGGTGCTGCTCAATCTTAAGTTTTTTTTCTTTTTGTAGTGGTTTGCTGACAATTATTTATCTTTCGTCTACTTTCATTGGTAATTATGTTGTGTGTTCGTCGATTAACAGCCTTTGACTAGCCCTTTGATATCTTCAAAATTATTGATGACTCCATATAGAATAAACCCCACCTTGTGTCAAATTGAAATATTCATAACCGTCGTGTACATACTTTTATTTGTCAAATATATAGTGGGTTTTCTTTTGAAAATTTGCACATTCTTTCTAATGGTAAAAAATACAGATTCACACATTTAATCTCTTCTCATTAATCAAAGGGGCCGTCGTGGTCGTGATGGTATGGTAGATGGATTTACAACTACCTGTTCAATCAATGCTTGTCACCCCTAAAGTTGTGAGTTCTAACCCCGTTCATGGCGAGGTGTACTTTATACAACAGTATGTGATAAAGTTTGTCAGTGACTTGTGACAGGTCGGTAGTTTTCTCCGATTTCCTCCATCAATAAAACTGACCACCACGATATATCTGAAGCATTGTTAAAAGTGACGTTAAACACAATAACCCACATCAATTAAATACCACTGAAAATTACACTAACAAATAAAACGAATTTGCTTTCTTCTCTCTTTGAAACAAAGTTCTTTTTATAAGTTCTTTTTTATATCCACATTACCCCTTTCAGTTGTAAGAATTGAATGATTAAGTAATTGTTGTTTAACGTCAACGGAGCAGTAAACATTGTGTCGAATGTGTGTGTATGTACAATTGTGGCAATGCAGGTTGAACTTCTGGTGGAAGTTTAAATTGATATTTAAAAGGAGAAAGGAGTCAGTGATTAAGCTAGGAACCGGTCTCAGGACGTTTACCCACCTACTTCTCAAATTGTCCTGAAGAACTTTATAAAAATTAGTTTAATTATTAAAGAATGTCCTGAAGAAATTTTATTAAAACTGGCAATTTTCCTGAAGATTTCAAAGTCTATCTGAAACACTGAATGCAATGAATAGGAGCTGCTGCAACTTGTATATTTTACCTAAAAAACATGTAGCATTCACTATCACACCATACACTCATCGACGGCCTGTCACAAGGAAGAGCTTTGCAATTTGGTCGTCCTCTTGTACGAAATAATAAACATCGAAGCACAAAACTCTCCAAGATACATTCAGCCTATACAATTTTATCCTGGAAAATTAGTAACATTTTCAATTTTTACAAAATAGATTGATTAAGAGTCATTTATATGGCGCTGTTTTATACACAGCCTCATCTGTGGCTTACACATGAAAACTGAGAAAAAAATGTTCATGTAGCGTTAAACAATAATCACTCACTGACAATCAATCAATCAATCAATCAATCAATCAATCAATCAATCAATCAATCAATCAATCAATCAATCAATCAATCAATCAATCAATCAATCAATCAATCAATCAATCAATCAATCAATCAAACAGTGTACCGATGCAACTTTTACCTACCTTGTAATTAGTGTAAAGTAACCAGTATATAGTTACACTGTCACAAATCTAGCTCAGTAATACACTCTGTATTGCAGAGTCTCCACTCAAAAGCCCCACTCTGAAATTCGTCGTCTTGTGGTTGCAATCAATATAAATAGTATTGTACTGTTTCCTTCTGTTACAAATGTAGCTCAGTTATATACGTCGTGCTGCAGCGTGTCCACTTAAAACCCCACTCTGAAATTCGTCCTCTTGTATAATCAATAAATATAAATATTATTGTACCGTTTCCTTCCATGTCACATCCTTCCCTTTCGTGGTAACACTTTATCTGGGGAATTGAATGATTTCTATTCTAGAACAAGATAACAGCTAAACACAATCTATTAAAATGTTATCACACAATGTATCTTTGTCCTCTTTCCGTTGAGTTTTTTTTTCTTGTTTTCAATAATAATCTCTTAAATTATAAATAGAATTTAGGTGCAGCTTTGTTTGCATATGAATCTGAAATAATATGTAAATTCAGAATAAAGACAAAATAAAGAATAAAAACAATTTCAGGTAATATAATAATATATTTGTTAAGCACCTGAGTTCACTCCCGGTTTTTAGTGGGGTTCGTGTTACTCGATCTTTAGTTTTATATGTATGTTTTGTTGATCGTTGTTTGTCCTTTTGTACTTTTTCTTTTGGTCATTGTGTTGTCTGTTCTTCTTTGATATACGGATTCTGATTGCCCCTTTGGTATCTTCAAACTCTTCTTGCAGACGATGAATAGAATTAAACAGATTGTTATTGAAAATTATTCATGAAATGTTACGTATATATCAATATAAAGAAAAATAAATACATTACAATCGAAATATGATATAATAAATGCACCAGAAATGTTCGACCTTTTCCATTTTTCCATACGATTTTTCCCTCAACCGACATATTTTGATAAAACGCTCATTAAGCATGATTCTTTCACAAAATTAACATTCAGTTGTTCTAAAACTTTAAATATATGCAACCATAGTCCATATTTTCAATAAATATCAACAAAATATAGATAAAGCAATCGCAAATATCGTTTTAAAAGTGACATCACGTTCATTGTTTGTTAAATTACGACCGCCCGTCATGGACAGAAATAACGTTCCGATATGTTTAAAGGTTATGTGCATAAATGTGTGCCAAATACATCAACTCTTCTATCAAATCTCATGATTGTTCTACCTTAAATATTGCTATACAAAGAAAGTTATATTTTTATTTAGATAATGCAGAATAAATTGTGTCCCGCATGATTTTCAGGAAGAAAATGTAATAACTGTCGGTGCATCATTAGAGCGTTGTCCTTCTGACATTTACTATCGTTTCTGTTTCCATCAGAACCTACTGTTTATTTGCTATGATGTTCAAAGTAATGCAATCAGTTATGTAATCGTTTAGTAAATTTTGTCAGGCGTCGTGATTGACAATAATAAATATTATTTTATTCTTATTCTTGTTCCATCATCTTCTGCGAATCATTAAATCTTTTCAACTTCCATCATCTTCTGCGAATCATTAAATCTTTTCAACAAAGACAAACTTTGGTTAAAGCCGAGTTTCGGTCTTACTTGTAGCTATATATTTCAGCCAATAAATTCGACTTCTTAAAATTGGAAAATCATACAAATGTCGTGACCGGCTGAAAATCTCAAAATAGAGAACCGAAATAGCTAACAGATATTCAATGCTGATTAAATTATAATAAAAAATCAACATTCGAATTTTTGAATACTGATCGGCATTTAGTTTGATAATTTTTGATTGTATGTTCTGAATTTGCTTTGTATACATATAGATCTCTGTCTATATGAAAATGAAACTATTAAACAGTTTATTTAAAATATTATCCAATCAGAAAAACGAATAGCTCGCTTCACTTCACCTAAGATTACCAAACACGATAAATATCTTGTCAGGCACTATTTGTTTAAAGTCGCTTTTGCGTTAACAGCTGACATAGCCGATATACTGTTCACTTGACGTTAACAGCTGACATAGCCGATATAATGTTCACTTGACGTTAGACAACATTGAATCATTTAAGATCGATTAATATTTCTTTTAAAAGTACTCCCATTCAAAATTAACAGCACAATTAAAGTTAATTAAAATAACACTACAAAAACCAGAAGTGACATCGTTTCGTTCATATTCTTAGGATATATATTCTTGCATTTAATAGATAAAAACATGATGAAAACCTGGATTTTTTATTTGTTTTAACTAGTGTTGTTGGTAATGTAGATATATTGGAGTCATTAGTGTGTATCATCACTTTGAATTAGTCATTTTGTCGGCCATATCGTAGTTACCAGATTTGTTTGTTAGAGGAAAGTCCGAGGTGTTATAATGACCTGACCGCCGCCATGATCGGTGAGACCCCAACCATGTGTATGCTTCTGGTCACCTTAACACATTAGGTGAGCATCGGGGATCAATCACACGTTAGTTGTTCAAAGTTTGTTGTAAAATGTCAGCCCTTTTAGTTATTTATTTCAATATTGTAAGGAAAGGAAAATGAATATCTGGTATGACATTACACAACATCTGTAATATATGTATATTAAATCATAATATTAAATAATGACAAAGATTGGATCTTGTCTTTCCGTTCACATCCTTACTATCTTACTATCCTATACTAATTTTTTAATTCAAGTAAAAACTGAACAATCAATATCAATGAACGTTTTTTTACATGAAACAGAACCACCCTCTTTTCCTCTTTTATGACTTATCGGTGGATATATTGTCAGCAATAGCAACACAACATATGGCACTATTGGAGCAGCAGCTGCCTTCCTTTTTGAAACACACGAGTTCAGCTCTGGTGTTTTGTGGGGATCGTGTTGCTTAATCTATAGTATTCTGTGTAGAGTTATATAACGAATGTTTGATCGGTTTGTCAATTTTCAATTGGCCTCATTCGATTTGCTGCTTCTGTTTACCTCATTGATACCTACCAACTTTTCGTGACACAATTAACGTGAAATAATCTGATTTCCGCGAAGGATGAAAAATAAAAGGAAATACATCAAATGTTGATAGTTTTATCCGATGGAGAAATTCCTGTCTGTTATGTTTAACGTCCGGTTAGAATGGTTTGCTTGTTTATTCCTATATTTAGTGTGTATTCCTTAATTCTATAACATACAATTACATATTTTGAGAAGTTTCTTTGATAATGAATGTCACTTTGTTTCAGGACAGAATATTGACATTATCTGCTACCTTGATTCAAAGGAGTATAACTTGTTAAACTCTACGACAATTTGTCTCCCCTTTTCCAATAGTCAGCTTCCCTTTTATCAGTAGTTATATTCAATCAGCACCAGTGTACGGAGTATATATGTCACAACTCGTGTGTTATTCTATTACTTGTACATGTATCGAGAACAGTGATTTTCTGGACAGAGCTCAGCTACTGACGCAAATATTACTCAAACAAGACTACGATGCTCCCAGGTTGAAGTCATCAGTACAAAAATTCAAGGGTCGTCTGCTACGAAATATCGATTTCCCAGGTGGCAATGGATTTTTTCCCTTTTACGTAGATTGGTTCTTTTCTCTATCACCGACAAGAATATTATTGGCCTTGACCCTATAGGTAACACGGTGGATGTCTTATAATAAACGGAAACTGCTTAACCTTCGCGAGCATCTGTGTTCACCCCGTTTTTATTGGTGTTTTAATATTCTGTGTTGTATTTTGTTTTCTTGTTATGGCCCCCAAACGAAGTTTGTGAGACATATTGTTTTTGCTCTGTTTCTTATTATGGCTCCCAAACGAAGTTTGTGAGACATATATATTGTTTATAAGGTATAAGGTACAAAATGGCCGCCAAATACAAAAATCCTCCGATTTGGGAGAAATTTGGTTTCCAAGTAGATTATGATGTTGCGAATTGATAGTCATTGTCGGTTTGCTATGGCGGCCATTTTGAATCCAAAATGGCCGCCAAATAAAAAAATCCTCCTATTTGGGCGAAATTTGGTTTCCAAGTAGATTATGACGTTGCGAATTGATATCCATCGTTGGTTTGCTATGGCGGCCATCTTGATTCCAAAATGGCCGCCAAAATACAAAAATCCTCCGATTTGGACGAAATTTGGTAGATTTTGATGTTGGAAATTGATATCCATGGTTTGGGAGCCATATTATGATCCTCCAGATCATATCATATCTTGTTATTATTATTCTTATTATTCCACCTTTTTCTGCCGCATCAAATTTTGTCCGGAGGTTTTCTCGGAAACCGTACAGCGGATCCTTTGGAAACTTGACACACAAATAGATCATCACTCAAAGTTGTGCACCTGGTTTTAAAAATTTCAAAATGGCCGCCAATATGCTAAAAAATTAAAAAAAACACAAAAATGATCATAGCAGATTACTCGCCGAACAGAAATTGATGAAACTTGATAGGAACAACATCCACATCTAGTGGAACGAGATAAGCAAAAAAAAATCGGAATCGGTTGGACAAACTTTGCCGCAGTTGCCATGGAAACAAAAAAGGGGGATTTAAAAATATATTTGAATTAATTTCATCAAACTTCATGAAACTTTGTAGGAATATCCACCGTAGTGTGTGGCAGCTTTTGGGGGTTGAAAAAATTCAAAATGGTGGCCGTTGCCATGGTAACCAAGGTACAAAATGGCCACCAAATACAAAAATCCTCCGATTTGGGAGAAATTTGGTTTCCAAGTAGATTATGATGTTGCGAATTGATATGCATCGTTGGTTTGCTATGGCGGGCATTTTGAATCCAAAATGGCCGACAAAATACAAAAAACCTCCTATTTGGGCGAAATTTGGTTTCCAAGTAGATTATGATGTTGCGAATTGATATCCATCGTTGGTTTGCTATGGCGGCCATTTTGAATCCAAAATGGCCGCCAAAATACAACAATCCTCCGATTTGAGCGAAATTTGGTTTCCAAGTAGATTTTGATGTTGGGAATTGATATCCATGGTTTGGGAGCCATATTATGATCCTTCAGATCATATCATATCTTGTTTTGTTTATATTTGTTTTGTATTTTGCAGTCCCGAAGTAAAGGGGGAGTCGTTTTGTCAACGTGTGGCAGAGATTAAAACGGAGTATAGCAAAATAACACCAACTTGATGTCACAAAGTAAAGGGAGGGATCTATTTTTCTATGTGTGGTAGTCGTTATGACGGAGTGTAGCAAAATACCACCAACTTGATGTCATTAAACGGCTCTCTTGAAATGATTGAATGCGAAGTGTATGATAAATTCCAACTTTCATAGACACCAACCATTTTTTATCACAGAGGGTCATTGAATAGGTTATGTGCAATATCTGCGCTTTCATGGTTTGATGAAAGTTGTAGATATCTAATTTAGTGTACACGACGAAAGTTAAAAACAATACGTAGAATCCAACAAACTCGTTAACAGTTACTCATACATGTCACGATATGGATAATGAATGTTAGACAATACTAGTTGAATAATAGTAGAATATTGGGTTAGGGTTGGGGTATGGTGTTAACGCAACTTTCAACAATATTTTAGCTATATCGTGGGGGTCAGTTTTATTGGTGGAGGAAACCTGAGTACCCAGAGAATACAACTGACCTGTCGGAAGTCACTGACAAACTTTATCAGATAATTTTGTATCAAACATACTTCGCGATCAGCAAGAATCGTGCATGTACACGTGAATACTACATAGGCATTTCCAAATTCAAAGTTAATATGAATATTGAAAAAAGGGCCTGACAGAAGATTATCAACTTAGTATCGTCTTCTCCATCTTACATTTCCGATACGAAGTCGATTCACTGTGACAATAGTATATGTTTTTAATAAACCGTCTAACAACATAATACATGACGTATAGGCACTGTTCGAAGAATCGCTCGGGTATATTAACAATCTTTTTAACATATATATATCCAATAACAATTTTGACACTGGATTTACTTTTTACATAATAGACAAAATTACCAAATGAATCCGGAATCAAATAACAAAAAACATATCTGTTTTGGAATAAATTACTAAATAAATGTTAGAAAATACCAAAAGGGCAATACAAAATGGACTATCCAGACAAAATTGTAATATTGGGTACATAAGACGAAGACAAACAAAACAAAAACACTACACAATATGCGTTGGACACCACGTGACGCAAACAAACACAGATATGAACCCTCCTACGAACAATATGATGTAAAGACGAACCGAACATCGTTTTATACGGAAATCGTAACGGCAAAAATCTGACTGGAACATTATTCAGGGTAAAATCTGACAAAGATTATAACGTAAATTAAAGCTTGAATGAAGCATTGGATATAAAAGTCGTCTTATCATTGGCAAAATGTATGTTACTTATCATATTTCATAATGAGTCATTTTATCACGAAGGCCTATATCATATTAGTAGTTGATGTGCAACGACAAATCATAATAGAACATACAAACAGCGATCACAATGTATACATTAGCAATCGTCATGATATGTTATCTTAGTTTTAATTCATACTTTTGTTGCACAATATCATATTCAGAAAATCTTATTGAGACGATCATAAGAAGGAGACAAGATAAATTAAGCTGTACATCAATCAGCCTGACAGGCGGGAGAAAATTGTATGTGTTACCTTTTTTTTTCATCACATTACAAGACATTGTGGGCGATAATTCTAACCTGGTTATTGTGCGGTTGTATATTATTTGTAGTCATAACAACTAATTTACAAAAGCATAACATTTATTTTGTAATAATTATGCCCCTAGTATTGATATTTACATTTGTGTACAATCATAGCATATATAATTCATCAAAGCCAACATCCACGCAAAAAAGCTTGATTTGTATATTATTATATAAATATATACTTACTTCTCACATGTATTTTTTTTTATGACATTATTGTATGAGGAACCACCATATAGACTAGGTAAAGTGCACAACTACACTTGCCAACATATCATATCATAATCATCAACATCAGCATGTGTTTACTTCAACACATGTGCATAACATCTCCAACATCATGGGGGCCGTCGTGGTCGTCAACTTTTTGTAGTAGAATTTACAACTACCTGTGCAATAAGTGCCCATCACTGCTACAGGTGTGAGTTCAAACGCGTTCATGGCGAAGTGTACTCGATACAACATTATGTGATAAAGTTTGTCAGTGATTTGCGGCAGATCGGTGGGGTTTTTTTCTGGATACCCCAGTTTCCTCCAATAATAAAACTGACCTCCATGATATAACTGAAATATTGTTCAAAGTGGCGTTAAACGCCATAAACCAAACCAAACCAAACCAAACCAACATCGTGGTTACTGTATTTGTGTTCGTTAACAAATTCTGCATTAGCAATGTCGTCATGACTATTTCACACTATTCGGGTGCATTGAATAGTTTATTTTTGATGTTCGGTTATATATAAATAAATTTGTAGCAAATGCATGAATTTGATTGGTTAGAATTTGTTATCCATCATGTCATAGATAACATTTTTAACCGGAAGTCACATGTTGGGGTCTCAATTGGGAAATTTTTTAATTTTATTTCTTTTTAAGCGATTATTATCCGTCAAAATATGTTTGAGTTAATTTCTTCATGAACCGAAAAAAAATTGAGATCAATCCTTAAATTTAGAGTAAAATGTAAATGATTCATTATTTTATATCAATAAATAATTACAAGACGTGACTTATTTAATGTACAAAAGCTTTCACGTCGTTTCACGATGAACTGGTTCACAAGAATATATGTTCATGCCGCAAATAACGGTTAAAATATTTTATGTGGCAAGGATCTAATGCATTTTCTGTTAAAGACATTTCATTGACTTTTAGATATCAAACTGGTGTCTTTCACGCGAATGGAGCAGCTTGTAAGAATAAGTAAAAGTAGACGATACCAAAGGTATATTCAGAAGCATTGGAAAAGAGAGGCAGACAAAATCAATGGCCAAAAAGAAATAGGGCAAAACGACAAACATTAGTGATAGACCAAACACTATATAAAAAAAAGAACTATGCAACACGAACCCCACAAAAACTAATGACTGGGTAAGGAGTACCTGCCCCAATAATTGTTCTAGTTTCAATTTGTTTGGTTTGCATGGTTTGGGTTTATTTGTTACCATTTGGATATTGTGTTTATCACTAGATCAGGAATATTTCAATTGCATAATGGCTGCGAAACATATTTTGTTTACAGATTATGCAATTTTATTTACGTAGATTAATTGGTTGACGTTATGTCTTGATAAAACATCGTATTCATATGAACATCATTAGAGTCATTCAAGTAGGGAAGATCATTTACAAAATATTGTATTCTATGACTATTTCTTTACTAAGTTTTGATTATTGCTTTTTGAACCAAAAGATTTGCAATCCATTTGATGCCTCATTAATCAACCAGTAGATATATCATGTCAGCTAATTCCTTTTACAAATGTAGTAATTTTTCACCAAATGTAACAACTAAATATGACATTTGACGCTGATTGCTGTTTTAGAGTGTTGGAATATATTACAAGAAATACCAATACTAATGTATCAGGAACACGTTCAATTTACGTAATATACATTCAAACTTGATTCTGATATAGTTGTTTAATATTCCTGGTTTGTGATTGTACAATGCTGTAATTTTCACGGTATCAATTCCATGGTTGAAATAGCATGATATACTTTTAGAATTAGGGGCTCAGCTGGAAGTATCCACCATCTTGAAAACGTGAAATCCTACGTGTCATATTTGAAAAATTAATTAAAATGCCTACCTTTAAAACTTATTTTAGTTAAATTTTATCATAATTGAAGCGCACACAAAGCCAAATAACGTCTGATCTTTACATTTTAGATTGGAAATCTTCATATGATTTCATGTTGTTTATGTGCCAAAGTCGTCAACAATATTTCGCGGAATTTTAATTTGTGTAAGTTTTAGACTCAGGGATATGCAAGAATACATTTTTCTGTTCAGCATTGCATTAGAATGGGCACAACTGTATTGTATTTGAAAATTTCACGGCATCAATTGTCGATTTTATGGTCGCAAATATCCGTTTACTGGCTCCATTAACGCGTCCCCAGTAAACTCAATTTGCGACCATCAAATCTCCAATTGATGCCAGGGTGGCTCAATGAGTTAGGTAGTTGAATTACCTAATGATTCATACAAGCCTATCACCAATACGGCGTGGGTTCACTCCCGGCTTTGTAAATTACAAAATAAAAGGTGCACTCGACTCGCAACCGCAAGTGATAAAGTTTACCAGTTGCTTGCCCATGGTCGCTGGTTATCTCCGGGTACTCCGGCTTCCTCCACCACTAAAACTAGTCGCCATGATATAGCTGAAATATTGCTGAAAGTGGCGTTAAACGCAATAAATCAAATCAAATCAAATCAACCAATTGATGCCGTGAAATTTTCAAATACAATACAGTTATCTCCTAAGTCTATAACGTGTTAAAAATATATTTCAATATGTTGCACACATTCCTATTTAAGGCAATATTGAGGATGTCAAAGGAAGGGATTATCACAAGCAGTATTTCGAAGAATGACATGCAATACAATGGTCAAAAGAAAGAAAAAGAACAAACGATGATCCACGCACAGATTGAATAACACGAACTCCACTAACGGCAGTGGTTAGCGTTCTGTTCATAAGTCATGTAGATTGTGTGTTGGTAGCTCCATGCGATTCAATCCAATGACAACAAAAATGATATTTATTAAAGACTAAGAGCAAGTACTTGCTAGCTCAGAATTCTTCGAAATGTGAATTGTTGGGTAGTCGAAATACGACATATTGGTAGACGATGTACTATAACATGTTTTTTTCATTGAAAACGTAAAGGCAAAAAATAACGAAGTGAGGTAAACAACTCCGCGTCCCATAGAAACACACATGGCGACCATGTAATGTTAAATCTCCGTAGAGAAAGTCAATGGTATATTCATGTATTTAAATTGTCATGGATGTATATAACATGTGAACCACTTCTTGTGATGAAGTATTTTAGTTTTGATTTTCAGTGCAAAGATGTAGGGATTGGGCAAATGCTTGGAAAATTCAATCATGTGACACATAATATAGTTTTGATGATAATTACAGCTTTTAGGAACGATAAATTTCAATATTAAATGTATCTAATACACCATGTCAGTGACTTGACATAGAACACTGTAGAACATTATAGACCGTTCCTAGAAAGATGTATTTTATGTTAATAATCGGGATATTTATTAAACTTGATACATCATTTAGAGTGTCTTCTTATAGAGAGTTGTACATTTGCTACATACCACATAGCCAGCATAGAGGGTATGTACCCAAATGGTGGGAAAACAACGTAGAACGAAATATGTGTAAAATCGCATTCTAAATGAACGTCAAGCCTTTCTAAACATACATGTACTACACATTGTTTTTACTAAGAACGTGATTTATTATTCCTGTAACACAACACAATACTGATATTTCCTTAATATTATTATTTTGTTTACCTGTTACAAGGCATTAAAACATTGGCATTTTCAACTATCGTTTGAAGAGCATTAGTATATACTTCCTACTATTAGCGTATGATTTCTTAATCTGGCTAATTATACCAGAAAAAGTCATTGTACGATTGGCTTGTTATACTACGTATATTATTTAAAAATTCATTTCATATGTATACACGACACGTTGATATTTAAACGTTAGTGTGATTTCTAACTGATAAATAATACTGTTGATACCGACGACCGCGACATGCCAACACAGTTTGTGAACTGACTACGTATAATACTCCAATGTTCTGTATATTTCTACGAAAAATTGATGTGTCGTGATGTCTAATGCTATTAATATGATACAGAGCATTGTCATAGTTTAGTAGATATACATGTATTTATTATATATTTAATATTGAGATTTACAGTTCGTAAATAATATAATTTATTATTGCAACTATGCTTTTCATCACTCGAGCATATATCACCTTGGCTGATCTTGGTTATCCTTCTGATACCCTTAAGTTGTTGTTTTTGCTCCCATAGAATTTGAAGCTGTTTGGCTACCTCGCAGACTAGAAAACAATATAGAATACCATGTGTAAAATAATGTACTAACTCAACGTGAAACCTTTCTGAACATATATGTACAACATTGGGTTTTGTTTAGAACGTGATTTCTGAGCCATTCCTGTAACACAACACAATACTGATATTTCCTTAATATCGTTATTTTGTTTACTTGTTGGAAACCATTAATTCCTTGATATTTTCAATTTTCAATTACATCGCCTACTACGTACAAATGTGTTTATTTTTCTTATTCTGACTAATTATACAAGAATAAGTCATTGTACGATTGGCTTGTTATACCTCGAATGTTGTTTAGGAATTACTTTATGCATGGATATATTCCCACACATTATTTAACGTTATCATGAATAATAACTGCTCCGAATAATGTTGATACTACGACCACGACATTTGAACACCGTTTGTGAACTGCCTACCGAGTATCATAATTCAATATTCTGGATTGAGTTGTACAAGCCATGCTTAGATTTAAGTGTCAATTAAAAGTTAATTGACACCTAAAATTACTTGAAATGTGCATGGAATTAATTTACACTAAAGGTTTAATTGAGACTTAATTAAATTTAATTGAGGTAGTTTTTCTATAAAAGTTGTATATATCGTAGTTCATTGCCTTTTACATGACATAGTATATTAGATATATTTATTATGTATTTAGCATTGAGAGTTACAGTTCGTTCATAATGCAATTATCATTTAAGCTAAGGTTCTCTTGCCTCGGGCTTGTAACTAGATTAACAAGACGGGTGCCACCAGTGGAACAGGAATTGCTTACCCTTCCGGAGCACCTATGTTCACCCCGGTTATTAGTGGGGTTCGTGTTACTCGATCTTTAGTTTTGTATATATGTTTTGTAGATCGTTGTTTGTCCTTTTGTACTTTTTCTTTTTGCCATTGTGTTGTCTGTTCTTCTTCGATATACGGATTCTGATTGTCCCTTTGGTATCTTCAAACTCTTCTTAGCTGACTTTTGTTGTCCTGCTTAGACCCTTTGGTTTCTTGCCCCTTTTCCCCCAAAGACGTTTGAATTATTTGGCGTTCATGGTGACAATTATTTAAGCCAACGCGTTATACGTGTCCTAGGTTAGATGTCTATGTTTTTATTATCCCCTCGCCATCGAAGTTGCGTAGGGATATAGTAACGCTACCGTCCTTCCGTAACATTCTTGTGAACTCTCTAGTCAACATTCTTCAATGGATTTTGACCAAACTTGGTACACACTTAGTCCTTAAGAGAATCTGGAACCCTATTGATTTTCAAGGTCAAAGGTCAAGGTCACCGGGTAAATTTTTAGGCGAGGGGATACGTCACGCTTTGCGTTGCCCTTGTTATTTTTATATGATGAAGTCAACCACTGATTGATGACAAAGGAAGAAATGTTTGACGGTACCAATGGAGTTAATTATATCTCGTACATCAATTAAGGACAGACACTACAATGGCGAAAAGAAAAATCACGAAAAAAAATAAAACAAACAATAATCTACAAAACACAACAGTTGACTTATCCATTCAAACTTGAATTAACAATTTGAGGCTAAATTGAGTAAGAAATGTAGCTAACACAATACGAATAGTCTATACATGATACATCTTGATACACATGGTTATTATAAATGATGGTTATATTACTATTGGAGACGACAGGTAATTATGCTGTGAGGACTTGAATATAAGACATAAAATTTATATATGGCTGTAAATGACAATCAAACAGAAAACAAATTACACAATAGTATCAAGAAACAATAAGTAAGTCTTCCCTAAATTGAGTGCACTTACATTGCCTCTTTAAATATGTATTAATATATGATACATTAATATGTGCGGTTTTCGTATTTGTCTGCATTTTAAAACAATGAATGACCATGTTAAGGGTACATTATACAAAGACGTTTGATACAAAAATCATTAACCAATGTTAAAAAAAGCAAACACATGGACAAGAAATATAGATTTTCCTTCAGTTGCCCGTGGGTTACGATATTCCTCCACTCAAGAGAATCAAATTAAAATTTTTAACCACGAGCCATGCCGTGAGGCGAGTGGTTAAAGTTTTAATTTAACTCTCGAGAGTGGAGAAATATCGTAACCCACATGGGCAACTGAAGGAGAATTTGTTTCTCCCATTATTTAACACGAACTTTATTTCAAAAGCCGTCAAACGATTCAAATGCGGGGAAAGGCACGAGACATACAGATTTTTCCACCACTGATTCAGTGGGGTTAAAATGACGTCATAATGAGAGAATAAAATATACAAACAGGCAATAATATGCGTGAACAAACACAGAAAAATAGAAATTAGCAACACGGATCTATTAAAACCGGGTATGAACTCAGGAAGTGTAAGTAATTCATTCTCCACCTGTAGCACTCGTCTTGTTGATCAGGGTAATGACCAAAGTCTGATAAAATTCGCAAATGTATCTAAAAGAGATGATAATATATTTCGATAGACTTTGAGTCATCTGAGAGATAAATACAGTGCAGAAATTCAGCAATCCATGATGGCGATCGTAAAATGTCCAAAGTGAATGTAGAAATCAAACTGTCCAGAACACTGTGTAAGTGCTTTGTTCGTCACCAACGATCCTCTATTAAGACATTTCAGGTAGTACCCACAGCCTTTGAATATCGTACTAATTAAGATGTAAAACACCATATGCAGGTGCTGCTAGAATGTTGAAACACATGTATTGGAAGCTTTCAATTGAAAATTTGAATTATACACAAAGAAAAAAGTTGAGCAACTCCTGATATATTAAAACATAATAAGCTACCCTAAGTTTAGATTCAAATATTTATATTGATTATAGCAAGAACAACGTTCCATTAAAAAGATGTGCTCAGACAGGTGTGACCATTATGTCTAATATCGACTAGTCATGCACGTGAAACAGGCCTCTCACGCATTATTCAAAATTCAGTATGTTCACGCTTCGAATTTGGGTATTTAAGTCCGATGTTTTTAAAAAAAATTTATTCATTCTCAGTAAGCATGGTACGAAGGCACAAAGATGGCAAATAATCGGCATGCATACAACAGGGATGTCCTTCAAAGCTATTGGACGTCAGATGGGCTACTACTATAGTGTAGTCAGCCGACTGGTGAGAAAACACAGACAAACCAACAATGTGAAAGACTTTGAGGTCACATGACTTTCGAAAGATGACTCTATCAGCAAAACACGTGTTCGGTTTGTCTACGTTTTACCGGATGTTTTGCACGGCGATTTTTTTTTATCTGAAATAAAATATTTATTCAACCTAGAGGGAAATATTTTGCATATATTAACCAGAAATGTTATTTTCTTCTATGATTATTCCAACTGAGTTGAACTCTCATTCAACATTTTCCAGTTTTTCAAATAAGCAAACCAAACACGTGTTTTGCTCTTTGAGTCATCTCTCAAAAGTCATGTGACCTAAGAGCGAGAATACCACAAAGACAAGATGGCGGGACTAAGTAGGTGAAATCAGTGAATATCGAAACATTTTTTTTTATTATAATGAGCTAGAAATGAATAATAATAAGCAAGTAAATATGAAAAACGATAGATAAATATGTAACGAAACGAGTTATCCACATGACTCCGCTCTCAAAAAAGGTTTTTTTTGTGAAAATTACTGTTGAAAGGTGCGACGAATTCTTCGTCGCAGTTCCGCAAATTTTTGATAGGGTGAAATCCGTAGCTCTATGGTCCGCAAAAAAAAAGAAAAAAAGGGACCATAAAGGGCTACGGTTCCGCAGCTAGATCGCGCCCGGCTTTGTAAATTACAAAAAGGGTGCACTCGACTCGCAGCCGCAAGTGATAAAAGTTACCAGTGCTTTCCCATGGTCGGTGGGTCTTTCCGGGTACATCGGCTTCTTCCATCACTATAAATGGTCGCCATGATACAGCTGAAATATTGCTGAAAATGGCGTTAAACACACACACACACACAAACAATCAAAACCTCATTGCGAGTATCTATTACGGAATAAGTAAATATGACACCCACCCGATGTTAAGAACAGTCTCAATGTTTAAGGAATCATTACATGATAACTTTTAGCCATCCATCTTAAAGCATCAATCAGTATATTTGCAGTGTAGAATGTAAATTGATATGAAGCAACACTTATGTTCTGGAGTTACCATGTTGGATAATTTTATCATGTTTATTGGTGGTATCGGCTTATTAACATTTCAAAAGTGCAAATCGTCATAAGACATTGAAGCAATTGCACAGATTTCGTGTATTGATATTCTCTCATTTTAAACCAATCAAAAGAAATCAAAATAAGCGTAAGAACTAATATGGAATGTCAATTCATTTTGGATAGGCTTTTTTTTTGGGAACACATAAATATCTCATTATCTTTGTACGGTTCGTCATGACAACCATACTTTTAATCAGTCAAGTCTTCGCCAATATTACTTTAACAAATGATACATTTATATTTTAATCATGGAACGTATATCTTTTTATATTGGTTGTCACAAGTAAAATTGCATTGTTCGGAATAGATATATAAAACTGTCAGTGTTCGATGTTAAATCAAATATTAGCTGATTTTAGTCTGATGAGAGTGGAGTAATTCAAATGTTTTCACATTGATATCATTATCTAAAATGAAGGAGCATCGAATATCCACCCCCACCCCACGCCCCCTTTATTTATGAAATGTCGTATTCTACAGTTAACGATTACATAAGAAATATGTACGACTTCGACATGTGTAAATAAATAACAATGAGGATAATAAAATGACCAAAAAAAACCCAAAGAAATGCCGCACTGTTGAAACAGTTTCAGAAGCCAATCACACATACAACAACGTACACATGCCCGTTGATTTTCCAAGTTTGGCACAGGCATTTCAATAAATAAACATTAGAGAAAACCAAAGGGGCATTTACGAATAGACAATCTAGAGACAAAGGAGACATTGGGAAAATATGACATGGCCACAAAAGTTGCGGGCTTAATTTGGTTATTTGGGTCCCCCCCACAATTATAGTGACAAGATGCGGCCATGCAAGTGTTTTCCACACGTAAATGAAATGTCAACATTCACACATAGCTGCGTGAGCACCGTTGTTATAAAAACATTATAATCTTGTACTTATTTATCCATGACGTAGAAATTGCCATATGTGTGATATCAGTTCTATGAAATATATTCGATTCGGGTTCGGGTTTTGGTGCTTAACGCCACTTTCAACAATATTTCAGTTATATCGAGATATCAAATCTATAGCGCATAGCGCGTTTCTGAAATAACCTTCATCAGGTAGGCTCAATGAAAAAAACAATAACCTTCATCAGGTAGGCTCAATGAAAAAAAAAATAACCTTCATCAGGTAGGCTCAATGAAAAAAACAATAACCTTCATCAGGTAGGCTCAATGAA
>MJUT01006195.1:43091-58350 GCA_002080005.1 Gigantidas platifrons | reverse complement strand
ATTGTGTTGTTTGTCCTTCTTCTACTGGTCATTGTGTTGTTTGCCCTTCTTCTACTGGTGATTGTGTTGTTTGTCTTTCTTCTACTGGTGATTGTGTTGTTTGCCCTTCTTCTACTGGTCATTGTGTTGTTTGTCCTTCTTCTACTGGTGATTATGTTGTTTGCCCTTCTTCTACTGGTCATTGTCTTGTTTGTCCTTCTACTGGTCATTGTGTTGTTTGTCCTTCTTCTACTGATCATTGTGTTGTTTGTCCTTCTTCCACTGGTTATTGTGTTGTTTGTCCTTCTACTGGTCATTGTGTTGTTTGTTCTTCTTCTACTGGTCATTGTGTTGTCTGCCCTTCTTCTACTGGTCATTGTGTTGTTTGTCCTTCTTCTACTGGTCAGTGTGTTGCTTGTCCTTCTTCTACTGGTCATTGTGTTGTTTGTTCTTCTTCTACTGGTCATTGTGTTGTTTGCCCTTCTTCTACTGGTCATTGTGTTGTTTGCCCTTCTTCTGCTGGTCATTGTCTTGTTTGTCCTTCTTCTACTGGACATTGTGTTGTTTGTCCTTCTTCTACTGGTCATTGTGTTGTTTGTCCTTCTTCTACTGGTCATTGTGTTGTTTGTCATTCTTCTACTGGTCATTGTGTTGTTTGTTCTTCTACAGGCCGTTGTGTTGTTTGCCCTTCTTCTATTGGTCATTGTGTTGTTTGTCCTTCTTCTATTGGTCATTGTGTTGTTTGTTCTTCTTCTACTGGTCATTGTGTTGTTTGTTCTTCTTCTACTGGTCATTGTGTTGTTTGTTCTTCTTCTACTGGTCATTGTGTTGTTTGTCCTTCTACTGGTCATTGTGTTGTTTGTCCTTCTTCTACTGGTCATTGTGTTGTTTGTCCTTCTTCTACTGGTCATTGTGTTGTTTGTTCTTCTACATGCCGTTGTGTTGTTTGCCCTTCTTCTACTGGTCATTGTGTTGATTGTCCTTCTTCTACTGGTCATTGTGTTGTTTGTCCTTCTTCTACTGGTGATTGTGTTGTTTGCCCTTCTTCTACTGGTCATTGTGTTGTTTACCCTTCTTCTACTGGTCATAGTTTTGTTTGCCCTTCTTCCACTACGGTTTCTGATTAACTCTTTTGTATCTTCAAACTTTTCTTTCCACATTTTGTACAGAAACATTGTACAAATAAAATATATTAATGAATATATCACTATGAGAACAGCAGACCAGCTACATTAGAAGGCATTTTAGAGTGAAGTAAGACCAACCAGGAAAAGGGTGAAAAAGATGTTTCTGTTTATTTCTATCCCATGAAAAATGTCAACAATTTAAAGCTAAACAACAGTATTAATACCCGTATTAATTGTGGTATACACTTGAGATAATGTCCACTGCAAAATGTACTATTGTGTGTACGACGAATTTTGTATTATGTTAGAGGCAATATGACAAACGTACTTATAAGGCGGATTATGGTATCTAATGCCACTTTGAACAATATTTCAGTTATATCGTGGTGGTCAGTTGTATTGGTGGAGGAAACAGGAGAAAACCACTGACATGCCACAAGCCACTAACAAATGTTATCACATAATGTTGTATCGAGTATGTCTGACTTGAATGGGATTCGACCTCACAACGTCTGTGATGATAGACACTGATTGCATAGGTAATTGTAAATCCAACTACCATACGATCACGACCACGACAGCCCCACATACTTAAATCAATACCCTGGAGATAAAATATATACCATGGAAGGTTTAGCATCAATGATATTAAAGTACTGAATTATAATCCAATAAGTAAAACAGATGTTCACAGCCTTGATTGGACAGATGTCGTGTATCATTTGTCACATGATATTTGGAAATAAATTAATTGAAATCGACAATCACGAAGATTACGACCACAGAATTACTGAAGCGAGGACTCATAGGAGATGTTCCTCTTAACCGTTGTTAATGTTCCTTACATTCTGACATTTTTTTGTCTCTCAGGTTTTATTTTTTACATTTGAAAAACATGTCTTTAATTGTATCTCTCCATCATTGCTACTACTGAGATCGATATATTTGTACTGTGTTAGCTTTTACTCTATGAGAACTCGTTAAAAGCATTTAGAATATTAACAATACTGGTCTGGAACGCTCTTACATAACATAAAACCACAATTTAGAGAACAACATGGTGCACTTAGGGATATTTTGTTACAATGAAGGATAATATGTACTTGATAGCCTTTGAACATTGTGTTTTGCAAGGTACATATTGATTACAATCATTTGTAGTAGAGCGTTGACCGAAGTACATTTTGCATTGAGCTCGGTAGAAATTCATATAAAAATGTCATTCCGCCAAGTAGCGCATTCACAATCCAATAAAACAATGCTAAATGCACCTAATGTTTTTTAATTACATCTTTATAGTATTAAATACAATTGAAATTATTATTATTTTGTTTGAAAGTTTTGCATTTTCAACTGTTGTTCTTGTGTGTAGTAATTAGTGTGCATGACGGTCGAAAATATTTCGCGGAAATGGGAGTGGTTGAATGGTTGTACGCTTCATTGACTGGACTGATCAATTTTCAATTTCGACATCAATGTCAAACTTTTGACCAATCATTTTAAATGAAATGAACAAATAGTGTAATTATAAAACCATAAACATTATTGTTTTCCTTCTTTTTTTTCGTGCATTTGTCTCGAATGTAATATATAAAAATATGAATAAACAATTATTTTATCTTATTATTGTGATACCTGTAAATCTGGGCAAATCGTTATAGCTATTGTACAATATTATTATCTTTAAAGAAAAACAATTTCAAGGTTGTTAGATTATCATAAGATTGAGAGCTGTTCTGTGACAGATCGAGACGAAAATGATTCAGAGGAACTCGATAACAAATCCGGTACCAAAAACAACAATTGTGTGCACACTATTTTGATAGCAAATGTTAAATGTCAGTCAGATAATTATGTAATTTCCAAGAATAAGGCAGTATAAATTTGTCTTACATATTTCATGCCCTTATAGAGTGTGATGTAATCGGTGCATATCACCACTAATGTTTTGATTTCGAATCCCGCTCAGGCGAGGTGTACTCGCTACAACATT
Source organism: Gigantidas platifrons (assembly GCA_002080005.1). Taxonomy (NCBI): domain Eukaryota; kingdom Metazoa; phylum Mollusca; class Bivalvia; order Mytilida; family Modiolidae; genus Gigantidas; species Gigantidas platifrons. The sequence goes on along the minus strand of MJUT01006195.1, from coordinate 55,251 downwards.
ATCTGATGAAGTTTGTCAATGCCTTGCGACAGGTCGGTGGTTTTCTCCGGGTACTCCGTTTTCCCCACCAATAAAACTGACCTCCACGATATTACTGGAATATTGTTGAAAGTGGCGTCGAACACCATAACTCTAACCCTACGGAATGTGATGTTATATCGTCTAGACTGGATGTTGATTTTTTTTCCTGGACATGTAAGACAATATAATTTAAGTGTTCCTTCTATCACATTGCAGTTTTCAATTCGTGATTTGCGCTACGATTTCCACGTACAGACGATGATCGATTCGTCTTTACTTTCATTTTTTTTTATTGATGATTCATGTTTTTTTAATATTATTATTTGTATTTATATACTTACTCTTGTGTCAAACACGATTTTCATATCACATGATATTTTGTTTATTTAGCTATAGCATAACTGTTACAAATAGTGGAACAGGAACTGCTTACACTTCCGGAGCACCTGGGTTTCGTGTTTCTTAAGTCTTTGATTTTCTGTGTAGAGTTTTTTTTTTCATTTGTAGATCATTGTTTTTCCGTTAGTCGTTTTGTATTTTGGCCATTGTATTGTTTGTCCCTCTTCGACTTACGGCTTCTGATTACCATCTTTGGTATCTTGACGTTTCTTACCCATCCACAAGTTGTGTTATACTTTACCGTCATACCTTCAGTAAAAGACTATACTGCTTTTATGTTGGCTGTGATTATCATGTTGGACAAAATTAATCGTTTGTTTCTATTGCATAAAAATCTATTTCTACCACAATTGCACATAATAAAAACAAAGATGGGTGGAATTTATCAAATCCTTGACTGATAAAAAAAAAACAGAAGGCGGTGAAAATATGTTGTGTTGACCTTTCATGGCTTACATTTATACATATTAGTTACCATTTGTCAATTTATAATGCACTTATAGTGTAGTACGGATGTCAATAAAACGAAATTCTAGTAAATTACTGTTAAAGTTTGCAATTTACCTCCTACTAAAAACATTGGTCATGTAGTGCAATTTGAAATGTCAATTAAAACATAAAAACAAACGACACGTTACGAACGAGACAGTTACAAGTTCATTATTTCTAACAGAGTGTATATTTTATGTAGAACACAGCAGTAAAACAATGATTTACAATGTCACTGTAATCAAACCACTAATTACATCGTAGTTTTATATTAATATTTGATGGCCAACACGTGCACGATCACATGAACAAAGCAATAACTCACGGGGCGTGACGAACAAAGCAGAAAGAAAACAAAACTTTACAAATATCCACTCATAACTCTACCAAAGAAAATGGTCGTATTCAATATCTTCCTGCATAAAGCGATAGTATTTCATTCGTCACTCTAATAATGATCTCAAAACGTCAGGATATCATTGGTTAATTTGATCCTAAAGAACTTTGCACTGTGGCTTTCCAATCTGTTGACATGAACGTATCTGATGAATTTATTTCAGAACCATATCGTGCACACTAAGCTGGGTAGTTGCTTTATATATTTTGTAACTATTTGGATCATCCTTTGATATGGAGCTAAGTACAAAAATATCGCACGGATACGCAATTAAAGTAGGTTTAAAAAGATATCTCCTTTCAAGGAAGGCATCATTGTACATTTGTCTTTCAACTACAAAAACGTGCATGGATTTCTAAAAGTCGGTGCGCGGAACACCAATCAAGAATGTTGAATCGTATAAATTAAGGGAGATAGCATTGGTCTCAGAAAGTCAAAACAACATCAATGTGTTTCTGTAGAATCTTCAAATCAGATTTATCATGGATCTTTGTCAATCGTACTTGTGTGATATTCAATCCATATAAGATAGCATGGTTCTAATATCTATAAATGTTATTTCAATTTTTTTTATGAATTGTACACATCTTTTGTCCAGCAAAGTCCTATAAATATCTCTCTACAATACAGACAAATATTGATACTAATAAAAACTAGTTGCTTTCTTTAAAAAAAAGAAAGGCAATACGTGAACCGTATATGTATGTATGTATGACTCTATTTTACATTTGTGTGTCACACAGTTAACTCTCCGTGAAATGTCACCGCATTCAAAACGTGTATTTATAAAACATGAAAAAATAAAGCATTCATTTCATTTTGTTTGAGGTGCATGTAATTTGTAAATTGTATTTCCCTTTTCATCAAAGTTTAACATATTTCACTTGCTCAATGTCTACAAAGTGGTTACATATTACGCTCACACATGTAATAAATTTATATAATGGATTTCAAATAGATAATACAAATGAGGTACTAACTAAAGAGATAATGCTAACAAAGGGCAATTAATGCGGTTCACATGACCTGGTGTGAATGATGCATGGTGTCATTGTCCACATGATATTTGTTAAGAAAGGTTGATTCCGCGTTGTTAATTAAGTTCCAATATTGATTGCATACTTAGTGTAAACAATATTTTATTATAGAATAAATTCAAAACATACAGATTACAATAGTCTTGCATCCCCATGTTTAAATTGAAAGCTTTTACATTAAAGATCCCGCCCTAATTATTAAATATTTCATACAGTCTTTTGATGTCATATCTAATCATGCATAAACGAAACGAACACTGATATTGCACTTCTATTTTTTTATCAGCAACAAGATTTAAGTTGTATTTTTATATTAAATAGATTACACTCATGCATTAAAAAGAACGAAACTGCACTATTATATATATTTATATATAAAAAGTTTCTTGATAATTCTGAGAAAAAGAATGGGGTTTAATCAGTATAATATTTCCGAAAATATTTTTTTATCATTTCCAAACTTTTTTGTACATTTGTTCATGCTGCCGATATATGTTTATCATTATAGTGCAACCTGATTTGTACTATAAATTACATCATTAAACGATCAGCCAGCCTTCATTAATTTCAAAGATTAAATTACAAAATGATTATCGAAAAACTTGATCGTGGTGACTGTCTATATGTTTGCGCAAAACAATTGAATATAATTTAACTATTATATGTTAAAAATGTCCGCCCACTTTTAAGAATGTTGAGATTCATCGTCAGTATGTTCGTTAATGTAGTTAATTCAGTTTTTTTTTTATAAATACACATTTCAGATAAATATTATTTTATTGAAATCTGTTTTTAGTATGTAAAAATGTCACCACTGTAGACGTAACTGTATATACATTTAATTCTAATTAACTGACATTCCTATCTTTTAATAACACACTATCACTAATTAATTTATGATCGAAATGTTATCGTGATATCTAATCTATTTATAATTGTTACACACACACGGCAATTCGGTTGTTTCGAATCATTTCCATTCCGTCAAAATTTTGTTATTTTCGTCTGCCAGATCACGTGATTTCGATGGAACTGCTGGNGACATTCCTATCTTTTAATAACACACTATCACTAATTAATTTATGATCGAAATGTTATCGTGATAACTAATCTATTTATAATTCGGTTGTTTCGAATCATTTCCATTCCGTCAAAATTTTGTTATTTTCGTCTGCCAGATCACGCGATTTCGATGGAACTGCTGGTCCTGATATTCCGGTGTCAATGTACACAACAAAAACTCCAATCGATATGTGCCGTTTTAACGTTCGATTCTCAAGTTAAAAAGATCTTAACATTTTCTGTAAAAGACAGATATCAATTAAATTATTTTATTTGTATCAAAGACTTCAACGCAGAGACAAATAATTCTTTAAAATTAAATTTGTTTTCTTTCTTTATTTGCGGCTGTCAGCATCATGAAAGGAAAACGATCTGCCTTTATGTATATATTTCTTATATAAGACAGATAGTGGGGTACCGAACACCAGTATTTATTCAGCGGTTTCCTTGGCGTCTCCATATTACAATTACTTATAATTTACCGCATCTACGACTATGATATGCTGACGTTGTCACAGTATAATAGCGTACACACCGGAAGTCGCCTGCCTATTTGTTCAGACGTCAAGACACGAAAAAGACGGAACGTGGTCGGAATTGACATGATTCGAAACAACCGAATTTGTAAACTTTTGCAACAGACACGCGAAGTTATAATGGAAACTTTAATATTGATATCATATCCACATTTTACATCATGCCATCTAGTTAAATGACCAATGAAAAGAGTTGATGCCTTTCGGAAATCATAATACTGAAAGATTCGAATGTCCCATTGGACTCCCCACTGAGAATTTAATAACTCGCCAATGTCGGATGCGTGAACTGCTAATGCGGTTCACGCAAAAAGGGTATTGTATCACACAATGTCACGTGTGTAACAAATATTGATAACGGCAATATCAATAATAATCTTGTATATGCGTTACAATTTAGTCTTATATTGTATTCTGTGCTATATTTTGTGGTTTACACTAATACATTTGCATATTTATGGAAAGAAAGTTTAATCTTTTCGATAACTATAAGATATTTAATAAAAGGCGCATGGTAGAGTTTATTTTTTTAAAATTTCGAATTTACCATAACTCGTAGTAGCAATGTCATTTGTTAGTGCAGCTGTTCTCATTCAAATTGTCAATATTAAGGTATAGTAAGGAGTCCGTGTAATGCTTACTATTCTACACATCAAAGGATGAACAAGCTTAGTGTTTCAATGTACTTATAAGACACATCTTGAAGCAGACAGTTTTGATGAATTAATTCTTAATAGATATAGATTGATTTTAAGATTCATTTTATGCCTATATAATTTCTTAATCAGATCTAGTCTAGTTCATCCAGACTTTAATTTACTTTGTGATTTTCTCTACAAAAACACAGTCTGGTTCCAAGTCATATGGTAATGATTGCGGAATATAAAGTGTGTGGTGTCTTCAAAACAACATATTTACTGAAAACACGTGTGTTTGTTGATACTTGGTTTTTATTATAAACATAAGGTTATATTTCACAATATACTATGTACGCTTTTGAAATTTGGCATTACATTTTCTTAAGCACGATTTGATCGTTCGGTAAAGGACGCTAAGGGTTTAGTGCATGATAAAAGTGTGCTTAATACGTAACCGTGGTTGGCGTTTCTTTTTTTTCCATATGCCATTAGAAGTTCGCCTTTTTTTGTATTTCGCACAGTAAGCCTGTCTCCCCCGAAAACCCATCAGCTATCTGATCTATTTATGAATGTAGATATGATATGATGATTTTAATGCAATGTATGTACTTTATTTTTACGTTTGTAGATTGTGTAATACAGTCAAACCTGTATATAAAGAGCACTCATGGGAACCTGAAAATGTGTCCTTTATGAGCAGTTATCCTTTACATACAGGTTAAAAGTACATGCAATATTCATTAATGGGGAAAATGAGGCTGTCCTTTATAAACAGTGGTTTGCTATATTGAGGTGCTTAGATTGATATGAATGTGGCTGATGACGGTCAGAATTGTTGTTTTAGGGGCCTATCTTTTTTGTAAATTAATAAAGAAAGGATCCTCAAGGTATACTGTATTGTCTATGCGAGAGGTATCTCATATATATGTGTTTGGATCTTCTTTACAAATGAGTTATGTTGGTTTGAAGTACGAATAATTTCAACAATATAATGTATTGATATTGAGATGATACAGACCAAGATGGTAGCGTCTGGTGGAGGGAGAAAACAAATCTAAAATCAATAGAAGTTGTCATACCTTGAATCCCCCCCACTTATCGTGATTGCAAGGCATCATCTAAAGTTATGCTTCTGTAAGAGGATACAGATATGTGAGATGTCGTTCATGTATACAAAAGGTCCCGGGTGGCTCAATGAGTTAGGCAGTTGGATTACCTAACAACTCATGCATGCCTATCACCAATATGACGTTGGTTCGCGCCCGGCTTTGTAAATTACAAAAAAGGTGCACTCGACTTGCAGCCGCAAGTGATCAAGCTTACCAGTTGCTTGACCATGGTAGGTGATTCTCTCCGGACACTCCGGCTTTTTCCACTACTAAAACTTGTCGCCATGATGTAGCTGAAATATTGCTGAAAGTGGCGTTAAACACAATAAATCAAATCAAATCATGTTTACCAAGTGTCACGTGCTTTGCGTTGTTGTTCAATTCGTCATTGATTTTGTTGGTCAATTTATGGTGTTTAACGCCACTTTCAACAATATTTCTGCTATATAGTGGCGGTCAGTTTTATTAGTAGAGGAATCAGGAGGACCCGGAGAAAACCACCCATATACATGTATGTATATTTATCGCTACTTATCGATAGTGAAAACTATTAATAGTGCAAAAGTGGATTATTCTGTTATACAGAGCATGCGAGAGCGTGGTTGAACCAGACAAAAGTAAGACTATATCAAAGTACTGTATGTACAATATAATCCATTAAAATAACATGAAAATGAAAACAGGAAGCGGAAGTATATTGTATCAATGTGTGTTCTCTTCAGACTCTAGTACATTGTCTGCTGATTTAACGATTATCTGATCTTTGTGTATTGAACTTTTGGCTCATCCAATTAGAGAAATAATAAAAGCCGACAGATTAAATAATTGACCTGCTGGACATTATTCTGTAAATTTTGTATTATTGACAAGTTGTTGTGATAACACCTTGATTGATAACCATTAGATTGTATTATTAGGGCTATTTGGTAGTGAATAGTCGATTGTTAAATGTTATTCCTGTGAAACAGTGCAATGTTTTAGTTCTAAGTGTGTACATTGTTTTAAGGCATGTCCATTAAGAAATAGAAAAGTCCAAAATTATTCTGATAAGGAGTTCATGTTAAAATCTAGGACTAGACCTTGATTATCGATCATTTATTACATTAAGGTTATGATTGGAATCACCGACTTGTCATTGAATTTCATTGTCTCTAACTTAGCAATAGGGAAATCCGATAGGGCACTACGAATGGATAATCTAGAAGTACAAGTAGCATTGGACATAATATACAGAACGAAGACACCGAAAATAAAAATAAAAATACACATCACAGAAAACTAAAAAGATGAACAACGAGGACCCACCATGATAAAAATGTGCCGTGTCACTCCTATTGTTAAGTCCGGTAAAAGTATTGTTAGTGATAGTGGTTTAGGAAAAAGGGACAATATCAATACCATATGAGAAATTGATATTTCGTTTTGCTCAACCAATTCATATAAAATGATTAAGATATTACCAGGAAATAAGGCCAAAGTTGCAAGAAGAATTTGAAGATACCAAAGGGGCAATCAGAATCCGTATATCGAAGAAGATAAGACAACACAATAGCCAAAAGAAAAAAGTACAAAAGGACAAACAGCGATCAACAAAACATACACATAAAACTAAAGATCGAGTACCGTAACACGAACTCCACTCAAAACCTGGGGTGAACTCGTGTGGTGCTTTAAACTTTGTATTTGAATGCAAATGCTTTAAACTTTGAATTTGTTTACGATTTAGAATTCATTGGTAGTTTATTACACTGAAACAAAATGCAAATGAATGAAACTGCACCAATATAAAATTTACTGTATGGAAATGAAAATATTATATGTCTGGTATGGTGCCCATTTTATATTTCTTATAACGCGTAATTGGATCAAGTTGGCTGATTGCTTGAGGATTATTGTGACTTTTGACAAATAATGTAAAATCTATGATATTATGATTATATCCACCGGTCAAGTCACATAAATGCTACAATAAATCTAAATCAAGCTTATAAGACAGAGACATAATATAACGTTATATATTGATGAACCACGCAGACAAGATTACAATAAATGTCAATATCTCTTAATTGCTATCAATTAAATGTAAAACATGATATTGATTTCATATTAGGAAAGCTACATCTTCTGTAAGCACTTGGAGGAGAGAAATTTACTTCTTGTATTTAGGATAACTGACTTTGACGGTTTCTAGTTAAAATAACAGTAATAGAACATATTTCAATCATTTCATATCTTTAAATGTTTTCTTGTATTCAAATTTACAATAACATTTCGCTACCTTGAACGAACTTAAAATATTAAGTAGATAATTCGAAGTAAATAGAGGCCGTTGTGGTCTTCATCGTATGGTAGAGGATTAATACTACCTATGCAATCAGTGGCAATCACCACTAACGCTGTGAGTTCGAATCCCGCTCAGGCGAGGTGTACTCGATACAACATTGTGTGATAAATTTTGTCAGTGACCTGCGGCAGGTCGGTGGTTTTCTCCAAACACCATAACCCCCTTTCCCCTCGAAGTGAATATAGGGTTCAAGTGTAATATATCTGGAAATCGTTTGTCAAATTGATTTCTGACTATAATTGTAATTCCCGTAATATAAATCACATTATATTAAAGATGTCTATATTGTCTCACTGTTTTTAAGATCAAGTGCAATACCGTGTTATCAGTGCCGCATTTAGGAAAAATGAGGCCCTGTGCTAGTTAAGTTATGAGACCCCTTACTTGGGCCCTAAAGGAGGTAGACTGTCTGCTTTGTGGCCACAGGCACTTGTTTCTATCAATGAGGGTCCCTTCCTCCCTAATAGTAAGAGGGAGGAAGAGTTCCCCATTGATAGAAACAAGTGCCTGTGTTTGTGGCACACTCCCATAGACTATAAACTATATCATTATGTCTGGAATCGCTCCGAAACAGAACGCCTTCAAATTTAAAATTGCACCACTTAAGACAAAACCATTACAATTTTATTTTTGTCAGGAAGATGGGTCTCCCTGGCCAACGGGGCCCTGTGCCTAAGCACAATGGTAAATTCGGCACTGCGTGTTATACACTATACATTTATACATGTGTTTATAACAGTGATTTTCTTTAACGATATGCAGCTTCATTTATAAACATTCATGTATCGATGGAAGCAATCACGAAATTATACAATGCTATATTAAAAGACTAATTGACGTTTTTTTTTCTAGATGTCACATACAACCAAAAGTCTTGAAGATAGCCACTCTACTAACAATAGTTCTTTTTAAACTATTCGAGTTGGACTCCATGCTTTGGCTTTTGAAACTATCTTCATGTTCTGCTTCTACCACATACTTCAACCATTGGATGATTGTGCAGATGACAATAATAAAAAAGGCTAAAACTATTTACAGGTTTCATAAAATAGTATTTGATATAGGCGACATGAGAATTGAACATGTTTAGCCGGGGGCGTCTCACAACTACGAACTGTGGCAACCGGTTCCTGTCAGATATCGTTCATGTTTAGCCGGGGGCGTCTCACAACTATGAACTGTGGCAACCGGTTCCAGTCAGATATCGTTCGAGGGAAAAACGATGGTGAATGCATGTTCCATGAATGTTTCATGAGTGGCTTAATTCTGTCTGTTTTATAAATAGCTACATTTTCACTTTCTATTTTATACATCATGAGGGGGAGTCGTGGTCGTGATCGTATGGTAGTTGGATTTACAACTATGTGTGTGCAATCAGTACCTATCACGACTAAACTTGTGAATTTGAACCTCGTTTAAGGCACTTTGTACTCGATCCAGCATTATGTGATAAAGTTGACAGTGATTTGTAACAATCCGGTGGTTTTCTCAGGGTACTCTGGTTTCCTCTACCAATAAAACTGACCATCATGATATAACTAAAATGTTGCTGAAAATAGAGTTAAACACCATAAACCAAACCAAATATATGCATCATGACAAGTCTCATAGCATTCATCAATTATCTTCCAGTACCAGTAGCGTCGATTCATCAATATATACGAATATCGCAAATTTAGTTCTACCCGATTGTTAGACAGGGTGTGACTCACTTGTTTAGTCAAGGTAAAACAGAAATTTTTTGTAATGTCATTGAAGATAACTTATTATAGATTAGATTACTTCATAATCAGAGCAACAGTTTATCTTTAATAGCCACCTGTTATCACGAATGCACTTCTAGATTTAATTAGCAAATTGTCTCTCAAGCGTACTTTTAGACTAAGATGCAATGTATATAATAATCATCATAGTTTCTACAACTAATACAATGGTAATGATTATTACCTCCGTTTGAAATATAGTTGGGTTGGAGAGAAAATCAATTTAAGAAAATTGTTGTTTCTCGTTACAAAACAGGAGCAAAGACATAAGAAGAAACCGTATAAATAGCATCAAGACAATATTACAATTAATGAAAAAAACAAAAAATACCATAACTGTCAGAACAATTCATTAATCAAATACAGAAATCCATGACGGCTCACTTTTCTGGCTTGGTACATACATTTTAATAAAAAGTGACGGGGTTAAGCACGATGTGCCCAGTGTGACTTAATTATGTACACGGAATTATATATATATACACCATCTAACCGCATCGGTGCCGTAATGGTTAGCGTGTTCTCCTCGAGTGTGGTAGATCGTGAGTTCAAGCCCCGGTCGGCTCAAACCAAAGACTATAAAATTGGTATTTGTTGCTTCTCCGCTAAGCACGCAGCATTAAGGAGAAAGAGCAAAGCCTGGTTGGCTCGGAATGAAAATGTGTCCGAGTGGGGTCACATGTCTACCCACGGACTGTTGTTTCAGTGAGCTAGTACTATAAAAATCCAACTCAGCGTGTTGGTCTAGTATAATGCGGACCTCATCATCATCTCATTGAAAATTAAATTGTTCTCTCCATGATATAGCTAAAAAAATTGCTCAATTGGCATTAAATAACACTCACTCACTCACTCACTCACAATAGATACCGTCTAAATTTTAATATTTAGGTTTTAGTCCAGATCCAGAGACCAAATGTATTTTTTTTAAATTCTTATTAGATGAATAGGTGTTTAAGGAATATGGCTATTTCACTTTCAGTTGCTATTTATTTCATCTGGGGATTATTTGACGTTGTCGGTTATTTTTTTTTTAAATTGTAGATTAAGTCTAATTTAGTGCACACGACACGTTTCTGGATAACCTTTATAGATTGAAAACCCAAGTAAATTAGATATATTTTGGGGCAGGAATACCATAAGGCTTAAACCGGATAGTCAAAGTGCCTAAGGTTATAAATATGCCCGAGAGAGGAGAACCTTGAAATTAATTATTCAGAGACTGTAAATTTCAAAAATTGAATTATATAGGTAATGAACCATGTCAGTGTTTGAATAACACCAAGAGAATTTCGGAATAAAAGACCTGTTGCATATTGCCGATTTAACGCTAAAGAAGAGTTTGAAGATACCAAAGGGGTAATCAGGATCCGTAAATCGAAGAAGGACAGACAATACAATGGCCGAACAGAAAAAGTACAAAAGGACAAACAACGATCTACAAAACATACACATAAAACTAAAGATCAAGTAACACGAACCCCACTGATAACTGGGGGTAAACTAAGATACTCCGGAAAGGTAAGCAGTTCCTGCTCCACTAGTGGCACCCGTCGTACGTTTTTATACCTTCTTATACGAGTTGTTTTCCTTTATTATGCCCAATGACAACGAGTTTGATTATAATTTAATTTGCTGATATTAAACCTTACAACATTAAAATTTTGAACAAATTATATGAAAAATCTATCTTTTTTTCCAATTGAGCTCAACATGAAAGAGACATAACTCTTGTACCGTATAATTTTAGAATCAAAGTCGGAAATGTGCAAATTGTCTATTCAAAGTGTAAACAGTTGGCATGTATGTGATTTATTATTGTACGGAATTATTAACAAAATCAGACTATATGCCTTACTAGTCAATAATTAGACGAATTATACGTTTATAAGCATTACAACTGAGCATCACTGATTGTAATGGTAGCGTTAATAATTACTTGTCAATCAAGTTAAATTTTCTATGATTATCCGTTTAATGATGGTGTTAGTCGCTATTGAACTCGAAAGACAAATAATTACACTCGTCTGAGAACAAAATAAGTTTGATCCGTGATGGTAAAAGGTAAAAGGTAAAATATATTTAGGTTTAAAAATTTCAACATCATACACAAGTGTTTAAAAATTTCTCGTTAATTTAAAAATAAAACATAAAACTGCCATCATTAAAAAGAAACTTCAATCCACTCATTGTAGCTGCTAAAAATTTTCATACCAAGGATAGCCCATGAAAGCCATTCAGCTTATTTCCAATGGGGTCCTTTACAAGTATCAGCTTAAAGTTCAAGTGGATATTAAAAGATCAACATGAGCGGGTAGAGGGATTACTTAATTTTAAAATAAGTACATTATCTATGAAAAAAAAA
>MJUT01006195.1:23044-42651 GCA_002080005.1 Gigantidas platifrons | reverse complement strand
GTTCTTCACTGGTATGTATCAGGTGGCACTTCACTTCTTTTTTAAATCTTTGCAAATCATTGATGGATTTGATCGAATCGGGTAGAGAATTCCAATCATGGATTCCATTATAGTAAAACGTTGTTGATTCGATGCCTTTAATTTTTGGTGTAACATAATTAATCTGACTTGATCTAGTATTATGGGCATGATGTTCATTAATTTTGATGAAATTATTTTTCAAATAAGAAGGACATTTATCATAATAGATTTTATGAGCATGGTTCAATATTTAAAAATCATAGACTAGATAATTCAGCTTGCTTTATACTAGTTCTTGGGCCCATGCTTTTAATGAATCTAACTGTTTTGTTTTGTGCCACTTGCAGTTTGTTTTTTAAAGCATGAGTTATACCAGCGTACCAGGAGGAACAAGAATAATCAAAATGACATTGAATAAGTGCCATACTTAAAGTTTTTCGCGTTTTGGCAGATAGACAATTTGCCTTTTTATACATAAACCTCAACCGGGAATTAACCTTTTTAATGATAGAGTTAGCTGTTTTTTCGCCAGACAGGTTTTGATCAATGTCAATGCCTAAATATTTAACACTATTTTTTGAATTTATTATATGACCATTACAGTTAATTTGAAATTCAGTTACATTTTTTAATTTTCTCTTTGGACCAAAAAGAATACATTCTGTTTTACCAAGGTGGAGAGAAAGTTTGTTGTCAACGAGCCATTCACTACAGGATTCGAGTTCTTCACCAAGTTTTTGAGAGATAAATTCAGGATTTTTATGAGAAAACATAATAGTACTGTCATCTGCGTACAGAAGAAATTTACAGTCTGAGTTAATGCTTATGGACATGTCATTGACATAATAAAGGAAAAGTAAAGGAATAGAATACTCCCCTGTGGAACACCACAGCTAATGTTTGCTGGGTTGGATTCTGTGCCATTAACATTAACCAACTGTTGTCTGCCTGTTAAATACGATTCAAACCATTTAATGTTAGATACTCCCATCGCTTGAAGCTTGTTGCAAAGAATTTGATGATCGACCGTATCGAATGCCTTTTGAAGATCTATCATTACCATACCAGTGAAGAGACCATTAGATGTTTGAGATTTAATATGATCAAAAAGATGAATAAGGCAGGTATCGGTGGAATAAGCGCTTCTGAAACCAGATTGAAGTTCATATAGCAAGTTCTTTTTTTACTAAATATGATTCTAACTGTTTATATACTGCTTTTTGTAAAAAATTTGATATAATACACAGTATACTTATTGGTCTATAATTTCCAACCTCGGTTCTATTGTTTTTCTTAAATAATGGTTTGACCCGTGCTGATTTTAATTGATCGGGAACTATACCACTCGTTATTGATAAATTTACAATGAAATTGATGGGCTTTGTTAGTGTTGTAGCCGCATCTTTGACGAACCTTGCTGGAATGTCGTCTAACCCTGTGCTTTTGAATGAATTAAGGTGACACCATTCCTTATATATAAATTCCTCGGACACAGGACTTATTTCAAGTTGTAATCTATTGATATTAACTCTACTATAAAACTGTTGGATGGTATCCGGGGAGAAGTTTGTTTATTTATATTATAGCGATTAAGTATTGTTTGATTCTCTTAAATTAAAACTTCAAAGCAAATACAGTAGAATTCTAAAACCAATCTTTGGCTACTAGAGTAGAAACACACAAGCCAGTATTTGCCTAATTAGAGCAGAAATGTTAATGTCAAAATTTGCCAAATAAAGTAGAAAAATTAGAATCAACAGTTATCCACATAAACGTAGAAATAGTACAATCAATATATGGCCTAGTATAGGCTATTGAAACATTTAAATCTAACTTGGTGTAATAGAATAGAAATATTAAAATCAAGCATTATCAAAAAGCGTAGAAATTATAATACAATCTAACATTGCCTTATAGACTAGACATATTGTTATTCAACTAACAGTATATAAAGTTTGTTAGTAACTTGCAGCTGGTTGATAATTTCCCCCGGGTACTCCGGTTTCCTCCACAAAGAAAACTGACTGTCACGATATAACAGAAATGTTGTTGAAAGTGGCTTTAAGCACCATAACTCTAACACTTACGTACGTTTTCCTTTGTAATTGAAGAAAATATCCGTCTGATGCAAGGTGTCTGATACAATATGTTGTAGCACCACACTGTGGAGATAAAAGAATGGCACGAATTTACGTAGGATGTTCTCTGCCGGGCTACTTTTTCGTGATAATATAGATACCGGAGAAGTCGTCTCAATTAATATAAGCAACGTAAACAAAGCGACTGTTCAATGTCCACTCAATCATATTTGTTCGTTCATTCGCCGGAGTAATGTACATTTTGTATCATGAATTCACAATCATATTCTCCTTTTTCCAAGGACATAGTTTTAATATATCCGGTACCTGATTACCCCTTTGATGTCTTTAAGCTCATCTTACAGTACATAAATATTTATTCCACACCCATCCAAAAAGAAGCGTGGTCTGACGATTATTTACATGTAGTAGCACTGAAATTGATTGAAAAAAAAGACCTGGGGAACTGTTGAAAGATGGCCAAAGACAGGAAGGAATGGCAAGCCTTTGTTGCTGCCCTACATGCAAACGGCATTACGGGCAGTAAGAAGTAAGAAGAATGATTGAACGATGAACGTGACATTATTAGTAAATGAAAACGTCAAATAAGATGACGTCAGGCAGGGACGGCGTGGTCTTGATCGTATGATTTTAGTTGTTTTACAACTACCTATGCAATCAGTGCTTATCACCACTAAAGCAAGCTGTGAGTTCGAATCTCGCTCATGGCGAGGTATACTCGATACAACTTTGTCAGTGTTTTAATCCGGGTACTCCTGTTACCTCCATAAAAAAAAATGACCATCACAGTATAGCTGAAATATTGTTGAAATGACGTTACACACCGAAACCTAACCCCTAGCCTAAACGGCATGTACAATTTGTAGTCGCCTTCAAAGTATTGTGATATTTGTTAATTGTAATGCAACTTTTGTTATTTGCTGTTTTGGGGATCATTGTTTGTATGTTTGTTCTTTTTCATTTAACCGTTGTATTGTCTGTTCTTTGCTTTACGGCTGTGAATACCCATTTAGTATCTTCAAATGTTTCTTGAGAAACTGACAAAAACCATCAACATATAAAAATTGAATCAAGCTTGAAAGAGATAAAACTCAATGTAGCAATAACTGTACTGACTATTTTGTGGGGGGAAATATTAATTTCTTCAAAGACAGTCGCGAAGACTTGACTGGTATTGTAATTCCCTAGGGGTTAACTGTCCACCCACAGTGGTATCGACCAGAACAGACAAGATACGAATATTTATTTAGTACATTATATAGTTCTTCAGTATGTTCAGCGTAACCCCAAGCCGTCTCCAATACATCAAGTACTTTCCTTATTACCACATGATCTTTATTTATAATTTCTCACGATGATATTTAAATTATATGGTTTCTCTGATAATGTCTTGTGCTTATCATTGAACACTTTTGTTACTGAAAAAAAAAATACCATACAAAGAAAAGTAACTCTGCAATACTAAACAACACAATGCATGATGTGTAATGTTACCATTTTTTTTTTTAAATTGACGGGACTTTCAAATTAGTTTGAGCCATCCATAGTGTTCGACTTATCCAATTTCGAGCTCGAGGGACTGAGGTTTGACTGTAGTAAATACAAAAATGTATAAATATTTGACACAACCAGCTGACGATCCACATCATTTAATATATCAAGACTATGACTTGGACAAATAAATGATAACAATACTATCAATACTGTCATCAATACTGTCAAGGTAACACGTCGCGACTATTGAAGCAATATGTACATGTATATAGCTTATGTAGATGAATGGTCTAGTGTACCGATCGTATCTTAACCGTTTGCGAATGTTCGTATTGTCCTAACTTTTGTTATTTTGTAAAAACTGTTTCTGCATTATTGAATTTGGGTATCCGTGTTGACTCTGAATCTGAATCTGAAAGGAGCAAAATTAGAAGCAGGTTGCTGCAAGTCTAGAAAAGACTCTCAAGTTCTAAGACGTCTAGAGGAAATCTGACTAATTTGCATGTCAATTATTTCCCATTGGGAGATGAGCATAGATAGAGAAATTAATACAATCAATAATTAGCTCAGTTTTATCAGCAAAGTCTTTCATTACTAATCTCTCATGTCTGGTAATATTTGTATGACAATAATTTTTAGATTTTTCCCATCGGGCATCTTAATAAATACGAAACAGGCAAATGTTCCTTCTCTTGAGAAAACTTAAATTAGATTAATGATTTTGTCTTTGATATATATATAGAAGCCTCTACTGTGTGATAAAATACTGTTATTATGTTAATTTCTAAATCATTCCAAATGCAATTATTCAAAAGTCCGAAGATAAAGAGATCACGTAGAATAATATGTGGAACAATGTAAGAAACGGTCATTTTGTCTTTAAGAAAATTGCACAAAATGTCATTCCTCTATTCTACAAATGTTGTGTGAATTAATTCATTGAAATGATTATGATTTTGCCTATACTCATTGTAATAATTCAGTGTTGTTTGTTAGAAAATCAGTGTTACGCAACATCGTTTGCAGATGTGAACAAATTGTATAAGAATTTAACAACAGGTTACAATAGATATATCAGACCAGCAGACGACCAAAGTCATGTGACAGTTATCATGACGTCGTTTTACCTCGTGACATTACAAGAAATAGATGAGGTAAAAGGCACAGTATTTATTAGAGGATATTTCAACATTAGCTGGGTAGATTTCAACTTAAAATGGATACCAGAAAGATATGGAAACGCTACATCAATCACCCTTCCTCAGCATAAGATATGGAAACCTCCATTGGTATTTGCCAACTCAGTGGAAAGGGTAGAGATAATCCGCATAAAAGACTCGTGCATTAGCGTGACCAATACAGGAATTGTAACGTGGATGCCCGGTTCTAGTATTGTGTTCTCGTGTTCAATCAACAGTGTTTATTTTCCATTTGATAAACAAACATGTCGACTCTTAGTAGTAGTGTGGGGATACAGTGATAAGGAGGTAAAGATAACTCCCGCCATTGATCGAGTCGTTACAAATTACCAAATTGCTAATAACGAATGGGAAATAACCAAAACCAATGTCACTATTATAACTATTGCGGAAGGAGTTCCGGAAATAGTTTTTGTATTTCAGTTTAAGAGACGACCTACATTTTACGTTTTAAATTTATTAGTTCCATCGATACTAATGGCGATGTTGAATATATGTGTGTTTTTATTACCTGCAGATTCTGGAGAAAGGGTAGGATTTGCTGTCACTTTATTGTTGTCTGTTATTGTATTTCTTACCATTGCTCAAAAACTTTTACCAGCTACAACCATTCCAAGACTGCCATATTTATGTGTCGCTCTGGTGTGTAACATGGTAATAAGTGGATCTATTGTAGTATCTGTTATAATAGGATGCTGGCTTCATTATAGAATGGATACACACCCTATACCAAAATGGATTAATAAAATAAGTGCATGTAAATTATGTGTAAAACGTATAAATGCTATATATAGCAAAGGTTCAAACGATGGTATAAAAATTAGTATTGACAGCGATATTGCTGGTAACATAGAGAATATTGACATATCTGAAAATCATGCGGATCATGTAACATGGAGAGACATTGCTCGCGTCTGGGATACATTATCTCTGTATTTTTATATTGTTATATTTGTAGTGTCCAGTTTGCAGAACATATTTTCTATTTTACAAGGCCTTTATATTGATTAGATGTTTGTATATACAGTACATTAGCATAGGCGGATCCATACATCTCCGGGGACGTTTTTGTTGTTGTTTGTATTAGAAAAAATTCGGATTTCTAAACCATTTATTAGAAGAAACAAAAGATACCGAGGCGTAATTCAAAGCGAAATTTATAAAGCATGGTAAAAAGAAAAACGACAAGGAAGAAATTGGAAATATTCTGTAAAGACAGGTTTTTACAAGTCAAAAAGTGGGCCCGGGCCCCCATCTGGACCCGCCTATTTGTTAGTAATTGATATAAACAAACAACTGCTCGGAGCACTTAACTATGATGAACAAAACCATACAATGTTAAAATTTCCATTTCAGATTAAATTGTGAAAAACATTTATGGCTATTTTTTTTAAATATTGTTTTGAGCATATTTTGTCATAACACCGCTGCTCACTCAGTTATATATGACGTGGTAGTTAACATTTTACTCACATGTGTAAAACTCTTGGATAGCCACATCATTTCACTGAGAAGGGATGTTTGAGCCTATAAAACAAGTTTAAACCCGCCACCTTTTCTTCAAGTTTCTGTACCAATCCAGGAAATTTAGTGGTTGCGTATATGTGTGTTAGATGTATCGATTATGCCTGTTTCTATGATTTTTGGATTGGTTTTAAGAACTGTTTCATTTTATTTTATCTTAGTTGTGACATTGGTATTCGCCATTTTGGTGTACTTGTTAAAAAACAGGTATCTTCCTGGAAAATACCTAATTATTAGTACTGTAAAATGCAGCTAAGCGTGTTGGTCTAGAACAGAGCGGACCTCATTATCATCTCATTGGAAATTGCCTTGTTCTCGCCATGATATAGCTGAAAAATTGCTGAGCTGGTGTTAAACAACAATCATTCACTCACTCATTCTTAATTGTATTAAGCCGAACTGTATTCAGTAACACATAGTCATTAATAGTTTTCATTTCCTTCCACAATTTATTGCTTGTGTTCATGACAGAAAAAACACTCCTTTGTTTTCAATATTTTTTTTCAAGAAAATGAAGTGAAATAATTCTATGATCTTTTTTTTTCCATAATCAGTCCAAATTTAAGTTGTAATATAAATTGTAAATATTTGGTTTTATTGCTCTCAAAATTTTAAATTATTTGGCTTTCCAATCTTTTAATTTTTAGCGTACACAATGATGGTTATTCCAGAAACGCGTCGTGCGCACTAATTTTGATATCTACGTTTTAATTATCAGTAAGTATAATGTGAATGACATGTTTTTGTAGTGCGTTTCCGGAGCATGAATCGACCTCTGTGTATAATTAACTTTATATGGTACCGTCACAAGTAAATCTTGTTTTGCCATTCTGATTCAAATACAACTCTCTCTGAAACTGTCATCGTCAAAATGCCCGGGTTTTAAATTGAAGAATTGTATTTGTTGTTTGGTGGGACCAAGGATGTCCTACTATATACATCCTTGGTGGGAGTGTGTTTTCTCAACAGACAGTCGGCATGTTTATAGGTATGAAATGAGCTCTACTATAAAGAGCATGTCTTTTAATTAAATGTGTTTGGTAACTAACGGGTATGTTTAACGAAGCTAATCGACCTCCATCTCGACAATATTAGAATGAGATCCTGTTGAAAACTGATCTTTGCGACAAAAGTGATTATTTCATTTTACCATTGTGAAATTTGTAATATCTATATATATATCTCGGTTTCCGAGTTAAACGGCTACAAAATTGGACGCGAAGGGTGTTTATCCCTTTAATTCGGAAAACTGTGGTATAAATGATTTGTATCATAAAGCTATACAATATCACATCTAAGTCGTTGATTATTGCTCTCTGACAGTAATAAACTTAGAGCTCAGATTTAAAGTGTACAATATCTCGTATATATATGTGTATTATTTTATAGTTCTTAGTTGTTGCTTACATTCTGGTATATATACCATAAAAAGATCAAAGGAGAAGAATGCATTCATGTTATGGCATTATGTGTAGCCACATTCCAGAAACTGCATAGGTATATGGAGTAGATAATTCTTAATTGACACGATACCTGTATTTGAAAGCTTGTGGCTTGTCGTAAGATTTCCTTGATATAGGGTGCTGCTAGCAAATAGTCATAATTTTTAACGTCTTATCGTCGTCAACATGACTTCAAACATAGTTATGGAATGTCTGTGTTAAATATTCCCATCCTTCTTTCCACTTTTATGACTTTTTAACACGAGTAACAAGACGGGTGCCACCAGTAGAACAGGATCTGCTCACTCTTCCGGGCCACCTGAGTTCACCCCGGTTTTCTGTAGTGTTCTTGTTGGTAACTTTTGTCTGTGTGTCCTTTTTTTCCCTTGATCACGGAAGTGGCCGTCCTTATTCTATTAAAGGATTCTGATTACATCTTTGGCATCTTCAAACCTTTTCTTAACAATGGTAAGACGGTGACCGATAATACAGCCAAATAATTCCCCTTAAAGAGGAGAGTTACTAGACATCCGAATTATTCTGTTGTTTCTAAACAGCACAAGAATTAACCAGCTCATTCCTTAGAGGTAAATTATTTTGTGTTTCAATACAAGATTGTTGGCGAATCGTATTTTGTGGACACATCCAGACAGAGTGGAATAATTTATTCTTTTATCGGAGTTTACACTATCTATATATATATATATATATTTTATTTAGAATCTACCCCTTTACAACGGGGGCACCAATCACCAGGGTAGTAGTGATGGTGAGTCTAAGCTTATCTATTTACATCATAAGATCTTAAAAAGTATGATTAAATGATAAATATGTACATTAAATATAAAAGTATAAAACAAATCTTACTTATGCTACACTGTCAAATATATACATACAAATGTAGTAAGTATAAAAAAACAGAGCACATCAGACATAAAAACAAAACAATATGATTTAAAAAGTGTCCAGTTCATCATTTCTAAGGTACATTCCGGTTAAAAATATCATTTCTAGCTTTAAAACACTCTAAAAGGTACGATCTTCCATAAAATCATAAAAAGTACCAATATCATGACTAAAAGCAAAACCAATGTCGCCAACTAAAAACAGTACTTTGGCACTTGGCGACAGTTCCATAAAATCAAGATCCTGTGGACAAAGGGTGGCAAAAATATCAACGAATTTCGAACGGATGTGTTCAAGCGGTTGACATTTTAGCAGAAAATGTTCCAAATCTTCAACTTCACCTGTACCACATATAGGGCAACAATAATTTTCGGAGATGTTCATCCTGAAAAGATACTTTTTCAGTTGAATGTGTTTTGTCTTTGCAAGTAACTTAAGCCGACAAGACATACCATTATTTGTATCATTTAAATACCGCTGTCTGCTTCCTTCTAAACGACAATGTTGATAAATATCAAGACTGCTTTTAGTGGTCACGTATAACATTAGTCTGCCCCTGGTAAAGTACCCATGGTTTTTATTAAAATCATCTAGTCCGACAGATTGTGTAAGATCAGAGATCTCGCGTGAGTAGTCCCAAACCGTTTCATTGCGACGAAGCATTTCATTTAAGACACGCTTACACAATCTTTCGTCAGGTAGAGAAGCGAGCCTTTTGAAGTATGCTACTTTTTGTCGGTTAATGAAGGCATTAATAGGTTCCCAACCTAACTCGAGTAGGAGAGCAGACTGTGGTATATTAAGCTTTGTACTCGTAATGATTTTCGCTGCACGATATTGTCAACTGTCTAGCATAGACACGTTTGCTAACAACAGCGACATCCAAACTGGGCACGCATGTGTAATCGAAGGCAAAAGTACAGATTTCCAGAGAGCCTCTCCAAAATTCACTCGATTAAAAGCTCCGTGTTCACCTAAAATCCGGATCATATAATTTAACATGTTTTGTACTTTACCCTTCAGATATACATTTACATGAAAATTCGACTTCAGTGACCTATTGATGTAATATCCAAGGTATTTGTATTCGTTTACTTCGTCGATTTTTTTTTCGCCTAAGGTCCAATTACTGTTTGGATTCAACCGCTTTCCAACCACTAGAACTTTTGATTTTCTATGATTGAATTTCAAGTTCCATTTAGTTGCCAAGCAATGAGAAATGTGAAGTAACTTCTGTAGTTCTGAAGGCGAATTGGCAATGAGTACCACATCATCTGCAAACAGTAGACAGTTAATTAACAGTCTCCCTGATTCAAAACCCTATAATATCAACAATTAGTCCGATAATATAAACATAAAACAAATATTCCTGGCCTTGGAATTTATGTGGGTCTGGAAAAGGTATAGATCTAAACGTTATCAGTGAAAAAGTCTAAACGTGATCCGTGAAAGAGTCTAAACGTGACCCATGAAAGATTCTAAATGTTGTCAATGAAAGAGTCTAAACATGATCCGTGAAAGAGTCTAAACATGATCAGAGAAAGGGTCTAAGCGTGATCTGTGAAAGAGGCTAAACGTGATCCGTGAAAGAGTCTACACATGATCCGTGAAAGAGTCTAAATGTGATCAGTGAAAGACAGGGGCGGATTCAGGATTTCAAGTTAGGGGGCGCACTTAAAAAAATCGCGCTGAGCGGAGGGAGGCGCGAAAATTTTGGGGGTATTTCGTGTGAAAAATCACGATTTTACGCAAAAAAATCATATTTTTTTCAATTTTAGGGTGGGGGGTGCGCGCCGGGTGCGCCCCCCTTGAATCCGCCCCTGAAAGAGTCTAAGCATGATCCGTGAAATGGTCTAAACGTGATCCGTGAAAGAGTATAAACGTGACCCATTAAAGAATATAAATGTGATCCGTGAAAGAGTATAAACGTGACCCATTAAAGAATATAAATGTGATCCGTGAAAGAGTCTAAACGTGATTCGATAAAGGGTCTAAGCGTGATCCGTGAAAGAGTCTAAACGTGATCCGTGAAGGAGTCTAAACGTGATCCATGAAATAGTCTAAATGTGCTCCTTGAAAGAGTCTAAGCGTAATCCGTGAATAGTTTAAACGTTATCCGTGAAAGAGTTTAAACATGATCCGGGAAATAATATAAACGTGATCCGTGAAATAGAATAAACGTGATCCGTGGAAGGGTCTAAACGTGACCCGTGAAAGAGTATAAACGTAATCCGTGAAATGGTCTAAACGTGATCCGTGAAACGGTCTAAGCGTGATCCGTGAATGGTCGACCTTTGATTCATGATACGTGAAAAAATGGAAAATAATGTGCACAACGTGATATTATTTGTGCAAAATGAACCCTAAACGGGTATTTGTGTACGTGATTGAGTGGAAAAACTATAGTACACATTTATAAGCGTGAAGACGGCGTTGCCGTGGAACTCATTTGGTTTCCCAAACATACTACCATTTTTGCTTTCATTCTGAGAATCCAGCTTTATTATTTTGCCAAAAAAGTGTGTTAGTGGGGAAGGGGAGGGTGATAAAACATAGTTTTCTTTTATAGTTTTGTTTTTCCCTTACTTTTCAGCATGGACCACTAGAAATTTTTAGAAATGATTTAATAAGTTGTCAAAATGGGATTCTTGATAGCCGCAAGATATCACGGGTTTGTTTTATGTCAGGCCCTAAATCTGATTGCATATTTACAAACATTTAAAATTTAATTTGAACAGATCCACAGGAATCGGAGACATGCGATCCCCCTTTTTTAAACTACGAAATCATTATATCGTATCCTTCAGCATTTCATTTCAGTTAATCTGATATATATCACTACCAAAAATGACCTTTTCTATTTAATTGCTGAAGGATACGATGCAGTTTTTAATGACTGAAGGATACGATACAATTACAACATATCCGCGAACACCTGTGAGCAAATCATATTTTGTTTTGTTACATATTCAGATTAGATTACTAAACAAATACAACACGAAGCTGCTAGAATTGTTACTGGGTTGCCAAAATTTGCAAGCATTGAATCCCTATATTTTGACACAGGCGCATGGGGCATGGATTTCGTTTCCTCCTCCCCCCTTTTCTCTCACTACCCCCCCTTTTTTTTAAATTTCATATTCATTCCTTTTTCAAAATTTTCATAATAATTCGTTTTTCTTCATTTGACAATATCAGTAGACGTCATACATACTGTATCAGTCGAAAAACTGTGGACACAGAATACACGTATTATTCGTGATGTATGACGTCTACTGATATTGTCAAATGAAGAAAAACGAATTATTATTGTTATGTTTGTTATCTGACATTTAAGTGCAGTGAACTTTAAGTGAACTTTGAGACTGGGAAACTCCATCATCTATATTATCATAAATCTTTCTACATCTTGTAATTGATATTAACTCTATCAATGTGTGTGTTTTGTTTGTACTAGTTGATACTTAGTCAGTATTAAATACGTATTTGAAGTCAACGGTTGTTTTTATGCTAATTTAGCTCCAAACATAAAACTGGCAACGAGGATAATTCTAAGAGGACTCCGATTAATTCATCTGTGAGATCTTCTTGGTTAGCTATCGTAATGCCTGGAGACGAAGCACAGCCACGAAATGCTGTTGGAATTATTGGGCGGATAGAACCGTTTGAGGACACTGTGGAAACTTGGACGAGTTACACAGAACGGTTGGAACAATACTTCGAAGTGAATGATATTGCTGAGGATAAGAAAGTTCCGGCTTTACTGACACTTCTGGGTGGCAAAACTTATACCTTGCTGAGAAATTTGACAGCTCCAAATAAGCCTAAAGAAAAGGATTACACAACTCTAGTGAACTTACTTAGAGACCATTTGACTCCAAAGCCAATTGTAATTGCGGAACGTTTCCGATTTCACAAACGGAACCAGCTCGAGTGTGAAAGTGTTAATGCGTACATTGCAGAGCTCAGAAAATTAACAGAATTCTGTGAATTTGGATTAAATTTAAATGACACTCTACGTGATTACGTGATAGATTTGTTTGTGGACTACGTAATGACCAGATTCAGAAGAAATTGTTGACAATCAGAGAACTTTCGCTAGATAAAGCATTAGAAATTGCAGTTGCAATGGAGACCGCGACTAAGGATGCAATAGAATTGCGAAATGTTCAAGGTGACACTCCCGTTCATAAAGTGCGGGTGATCGCAGAAGAAGAAATCAGGGAAGATCACAGCCGCAGCAAGCGCCAAAATTGGTTTGTTATCGTTGTAATGGAACTGACCATTTGGCAGATAAATGCAGATTTAAAGAGAGTACATGTAACCAGTGCCACCGTAAAGGTCATATCCGTGCAGCATGTCGTTCTGGAGGACAAAAGAAGAAACCCCAACATAGAAATCAGAGAGTGCATGCACTCAACCATGAAGAAAATGATGATTTTGGGATTTACAGTGTTTATTCGCATGGAAATTATTCTATTTGGATTAAACCGTGTGTCAATGGGAATGTTATTCCTATGGAATTAGATACAGGCAGTAGTGTTTCCGTAATTTCAGAGGCGGATTATGTGAAATATTTCAAAGGAGAAAAGCTCGAGAAATCGTCATTAGTGCTTAAAACGTATTCTGGTGAGAAGTTTCATTCCTTGGGAGTTATGCGAGTTCAAGTGCAGTACAATGATCAGTGTTCGTATCTTAATTTATACGTGGTTAAGCGTGGTGGTCCAGCTTTGTTCGGTAGAGAGTGGTTGAAAAGTATCCAACTCGATTGGAAAATGATAAAATCTTTGACCATCTCGAGCGACGAATCCAAGTGCGATATGACTCTGAAGGACATATTAGCACGGCGTGGTGAAGTATTCAAAGATGAAATCGGTTGCGTTAAGGAAATTAAGGCAAAGTTACACCTTAAACAAGACGCGTACCGAAATTCGTGAAAGCGAGACCGGTAGCATTTGCATTGAGACCAAAAGTCGAGCAAGAATTAGACAAGCTTGAAAAGCAAATCATACTCACCCCAGTTCAAGTAAGCGATTGGGCGAGTCCGGTCGTTCCGGTTTTGAAGAAGGACGGAAGGGTCCGAATTTGTGGCGATTTTAAAGTGACATTGAACTCATGCTTACAAGTAGATCAATATCCGATGCCGAAAATTGACGATATCTTTGCAAATTTAGCCGGCGGTCAGAAATTCAGTAAGATAGACTTGCGCCAAGCCTACTTACAGCTTCCGATGGACGAAGAATCCATGAAATTGCTTACGATTAACACCCACAAGGATTTGTATCAGTTTACGCGCCTTCCGTTCGGAGTCGCTAGTTCACCCGCGATATGGCAGCGTACCATAGATCAGATTCTGCAAGGACTAGAAGGTGTTCAATGTATACCCGATGATATGATCGTGACCGGTAAGACGGAACAAGAACACTTGAAAAATCTGGACAATGTACTTAGCAGAATGCAGCGATTTGGTCTTCGTGCAAATCTGGACAAGTGCTACTTCTTTAAAGAAAATGTAACGTATTGCGGACACGAAATCGGTTCAGACGGATTAAAAAAATCGCAAGACAAAATTGACGCAATTTTGAAGGTAAAAAAGCCAGAAAATATTACCCAACTTCGGTCATTTTTAGGCCTAGTGCAGTATTATGGTAAATTTTTACCAAATTTGGCGACAGAAGCGCGTCCGTTAAATGAGCTCCTAGAAAAAACGCGAAAATAGAAATGGACATACCAATGCGACGAAGCATTTGAAAACATTAAGCAACTTGTGACGTCCGACCAGGTTTTAACACATTACGATCCAGCGCTTCCGATAAGATTAGCGTGCGACGCATCCCCCTTCGGACTTGAAGCAGTCTTATCCCACGTGATGCCTGACGGTTCAGAGCGACCAGTTATGTTTGCTTCTCGTTCGTTAAGCAAATCCGAGCGAAATTATGCACAAATAGACAAAGAGGCCCTCGGTATTGTCTGGAGCGTGCGCAAATTCTATAATTACTTGTTTGCACGTAAATTTACGCTGGTAACCGATCATCAACGCTTACCTCGATTTTCAGTCCGAGCCGAGCAATTCCAGCCACAACCGCTGCGAGATTGCAAAGGTATGCATTATTTTTATCCGGTTTTAACTATGACATAGAGTATAAAAGTACAAAACGTCACACAAACGCGGACGGACTGTCTAGAATGCCTGTTCAGAGTTGTAATGATTCGGACAATTTAGATGCCGAAGAAATTTTCCATATATCACATTTTGAAACTTTGCCCGTTACGAGTGATGTTATTGCGCGCGAAACCCGCCGTGATCGAGTCCTGTCACGTGTTTATGAGCAAGTTATGAACGGATGGGAAGAAGGGAACCATGCTGAACTGCTTAAGCCATTTTATAATCGCAAAAGTGAAATCACACTTCATCAAGGTTGTTTACTTTGGGGAATTCGTGTAATCGTGCCCGCAAAGTTGCGTTCCCGTATTCAAGACTTGCTTCATGAAGGACATCCGGGTGTAGTCCGTATGAAGGCCTAGCTCGTAGTTACGTGTGGTGGCCCGGAATCGATAAACAAATCGAGCAGACTGTCAAGTGTTGTGATGGGTGTCAGCTAACACAGAAAATGCCGCAAGTAGCACCACTGCATCCATGGGAGTGGCCATCTGCTCCCTGTGAGAGAGTCCATGTGGATTTTGCTGGTCCATTCATGGATAGTATGTTTTTAGTTCTCGTATGTGCTCATTCGAAGTGGCCAGAAGTCGTCCAGATGAAGACAACTACATCTACAAAGACTATCGAAGCATTACGTATGATATTTTGTAGAACTGGTATTCCTAAGCAAATTGTCTCTGACAATGGTCCTCAATTTACGTCAGGGGAATTTGAGAACTTTACAAGGCAAAATGGAATTAAACACTACAAGTCAGCACCTTTTCATCCTGCTACTAATGGATTAGTCGAACGCTTCGTTCAAACTTTTAAAAATAGTATGCGGGCGATGAAACAGGACAATAAGGTCTTGAGCCACAAAATTGCAAACTTCTTGTTGAACTACAGGAACACACCGCATTCAGTGACAAAAGAGACTCCTGCGAAGTTATTTATGGGAAGAGACTTACGTTCATGCTTGAGTCTAGTACGCCCGTCTGTAAAAGACACTGTGATGAACTCTCAGATGGATACTGTATTTCGAAAGTCTAGACCTGAGAGATCACGTTACTTTAAGGTTGGCGACCGTGTTATCGCTCGGGACTACAAGGGAAAAGACCACAAATGGATTGGAGGACAAATTGAAAGTTCTGATGGACCTTTAATGTATAAAGTGAAAACTGACTTAGGTTCTACCTGGAGAAGACATGTTGATCAGATTAAACCGAGTAAAATTACAGAGGACATTACGCAAAACACGCCTGTAATTGAAGAACCAAGTGTTGAAATAACTGAAAACACAATGACTGATGTTCAAACAGACAATATGAATGACAAACCGATTGACGGACCGAGTACAATCACAGCTGTTCAAGAGAGACGATACCCCAAGAGGATTCGTAAACAGACTAAAAGACTCGAATAGACATTGTTAGGAAGTGATTATACCGTGTTGAGGCATAATAATCCTCGTATAATCACATTCTGGGGCAAACCTCAGAAGCATTTATTTTTGTGTAGTGTAGTTTATCATAATCTTGCATGTTTGTGTAATCAAAACAAATATCACTTCATTCATACATTTCACAATTTCATTCATTCAGTTCTAATAATTTATTGCTTTTTCGTACCGATACAAACATTTAGCAGGGAGGAATTGTTATGTTTGTTATCTGACATTTAAGTGCAGTGAACTTTAAGTGAATTTTGAGACTGGGAAACTCCATCATCTATGTTATCATAAATCTTTCTACATCTTGTAATTGATATTAACTCTATCAATGTGTGTGGTTTGTTTGTACTAGTTGATGCTTAGTCAGTATTAAATACGTATTTGAAGTGAACGGTTGTTTTTATGCTAATTTAGCTCCAAACATAAAAATTATGAAAATTTTGAAAAAGGAATGAATATGAAAAAAAAAAGAAAAAAGGGGAGGGTAATAGAGAAAAGGGGGGAGGAGGAAACGAAATCCATGCCCCATGCGCCTGTGTATTTTGAAACTGGGTGGGAGCCCCTCCATTCTCGTAGACATCATAGAAAATTAAAATTGTTTTGCAAAATACATAATAATGATAGCCATTATACATTTTTGTATGACTGTTTAGTGCCTTATATACGAGAGGAAAGTTAATTAAAAATTTGCGCAACCAAACCGAATTTAGAAATCCGCTGACTAGATTACAATTCAGTATTCGCAAACTTTTTTCCCTTCTTCTATTAAATCGTGGAATAAATTAAGTCCACAATCAAGAAATGCACTTACTTTAAATATATTTAAACAAACAACTAAAAATCAAACCGTAAAACCTCCACATTTTGTAATACTGGATTTGCAATTTTTTAAATAATTCACAATAGACTGAGACATAGATCTAGTAGCTTGAATGCTGATCTGTTTCGTGTGAATTTGGCTAATGATCCAGGCTCTATATGTGGTTGTGCATTTGGAGATGGAATTCATTTGATTCTAG
The DNA here is from genome assembly GCA_002080005.1 of Gigantidas platifrons. Classification (NCBI taxonomy): domain Eukaryota; kingdom Metazoa; phylum Mollusca; class Bivalvia; order Mytilida; family Modiolidae; genus Gigantidas; species Gigantidas platifrons. The sequence goes on along the minus strand of MJUT01006195.1, from coordinate 25,358 downwards.
AACGTTGTCTTTACAGCGAAGTAAGGGAAGAATTGAAATTAAGACTAGTTTTTCTTTTTAATATGAACTAAAAATTGAGGTCGTACTTTTCAGTGGCGGCGATGACACTTTATGCAAAATCTGCACATTTTCATTTCACATACAGGTATAGTTAGAAAATGCTTATATTGTATAATTTCATGGTTTTTGTCTTTTGTTTTTTTGTTTTTTGTTTTTTGTTTTTTTTTGTATTTTGTATTTTGTATTTTTTTCATTTTTCACTAAGTGACAAGAATTTATAATGTTGTTTTGTATTCTGCTATTGCTGACGTATGTATTATTGTAATTATTTATTATGTGGAGAGCACCCTTGTAAATTGATATAATTTGTGTACAATCCAACTGTTAAAATATTTAGCAATAAAATATGTATAATCTAATCTAATCTTTAGATTACGATCTTCTCGCTCTGTGTACAATGTTAGTTTTTGGTATTTAGTTGTAACTTTCGACTGGTTTCATTTACGACTTGCATTGTAGCAGTAGCAGGTGGCGGGGAAAACACATGCTGGCCATTGTGTACGTTACTAAACTTTCATTACATGCCATATTTGTTTTAGATGCACATTGACACATTTGCACTTCATTGGAAAAAATGAAAGCTGCTCTGTAAGCCGTACAAAATGAAACAGAAAAAGAAACGACATAACACTTAAATCAGCTGAAAGGCCATTCAAAGGGGAGATAATTTATAAACACACATGACGGAATCGGGTCAAGTCGCCCCCTTTCATGTCAACTCGTCCCCTTTTTCAGGTCAACTCGCCCAATGTTCAGGACAACTCGCCCACTCACCAGGACCTTTAGAAAAACTTAGTTTGTGTTTTGTTAACGTAGTATTTTGTTATTTATCTTGTCACTTGTGTAATTTAGCCTAACTATTTTTCTGAATTTTCATGTTCAAATTGTCAAATTTGAGCTGATGCAAAAGTCTATAACAAATTGAAGATAATTTAGTATCTTTCCCTGATATTAATCTACCCCAATAAGATATCATTCATAATTTGATGTCATTTTCGACTGATGGGCTAGAGCTGTGCCGGCGGGGATTCAGTCCCTGGTACCGCCACGGAAACCGGATTGGTCTAGACCAGATGATTGGAAAGTAAATGGAACCTCTTTTTCTTTATTTTCTTTTCTCACTTTATTAACTTTTACAGTCTATTTAACTATACGTTACTATTGCTATGCTTTATTATTTGGTTATTCTTCAAAAATATTTCTTGCGCCTACCGGAAGCATTGAGTATTGGTCAAGTGTGACAGTTCAACGTACCATGTAGATGTAGATGTAGATGAATATTTCATTGGTGGCATCCCAAATTTGCCGATTGCAGAGCCCAAATTGTCAACATGAAAAATACTGTTATTGCAAGTAGAATAATGCTTCTAATTTATGCAGGAAAATTGTAAATAAGTAAATAAATATTTCTTTTGAAATGGTTCAACATACATGTACCAGGGAATTTAGATTATAGCATTCAAGCTCAAAGTCAAAAGGATATATGGTGAATTAGTCCTGCAGACAACCGTGATTTCTGCCAAGAAATAATTTCAAAACATATGCAGTGTTCGAAAGTAGCGGTCGTCCGATCGTCAAAACCAACCTAACATTGATCAGGACGACCTGAATTCCCAGAATAGTCGCCCGACTGACGACAGTGTGGGAAACGAACGCTCGCCAACTCGCCAAGGCGAGTTGAAATGTCGGGTGGCGAGTACAATCCACTTTATACTCGCCGGTCTGGCGAGTAGGAACTTGAAAACGCTCGCCACGATAACTGGTATACAGCTTTAAAATACCATAGCTCCCAAACAGTTAAAATATATGTTAACTGTGTCATTTATCCAACATTTTATTAATCATTGCTCGATAAGAAAACATTCCATCATGTATCGTATCTATCTTTACCTCCAACGTTGGAGATCATGACACTTTCTCTACAGAAAAATTAAGTATACAATCCCGACCCGCATAATTTTGCCAAGGTCGATTTCACGATTAAATGAAATATTGTTTCATAAAAAATAGATGTGATGACTTTTAAAATTAATGCAAATACAATAATTTGGTTTTGAAATATTTCAAACGAATTCGTAGCGAAAACAAAAAGTTAAATATGTGTCGGAACCAGATTTGACATACATGTTTTATACCGCGTATCAAAACTTAAAAGTCTGTGCTTCCGTACTTGATGAAGACGAAGACAACGAAATTGAGGAATAAGAGATCAGTGCAGCTCTTAAGAGAGTGTTGATCCTTTTTGACCAAGTTA
>MJUT01006192.1:1812-17744 GCA_002080005.1 Gigantidas platifrons | reverse complement strand
TGCAATACTTGGAGATTTAATATAAAAGCAAACACAGATCAATCTAAAGTTATAGTATTTTCCAGGGGGAGACAATCAATAAATTTAAAATTTACATTGAATGGGTATGAATTAGAAATTGTTGATGAATTTAATTATTTGGGAATATTGTGTAACAGGACAGGAAATTTTAACAAAACTATTAGAAAGCAATCCGAAAAAGCTACAAAGGCAATGTTTGAAGTTTTGAAAAGAGGTAGAATACATAACTTATCAATTGAATGCCAGCTTGAACTTTATGGTTCAGAAATATGGGGTTTTAGTAAAAATATTCAATGTCTTGAAAAAGTACAACTTAGATTTTGCAAGCTTTTATTGAAATTAAAAACATCAACACCTAGTTATATGATATATGGTGAACTTGGGTTGTTTCCTATTGAAATTGATGTAAAATTAAGAATGATATCATATTGGGCAAGACTGTTAACCGGTAAAGAAACAAAGCTCTCATATTTATCCTATAAAAATTGTTATAACCTTTTTATTGATGAAAATCTGAATTTTTCTTGGATTAAACATGTTAAACACATTTTTGATGATACAGGCTATTCCTACATTTGGTCGCAACAATTCTTTCAAAATTCCTACCTGCTCTTAGCTTTAATTAGGAACCGTCTCCATGAGCAATTTACACAGGAGTGGCATTCTCTGATACAAAACTCACCAAAAGCTATCAATTATAGATTATTTAAAGACAATTTTGAATTCCAAAATTATTTCAATATTTTGGAAGACAAAGATATATATACACTATGTAAATTTCGAACCACAAACCACAAATTACCGATAGAAAGTGGACGATGGTATGGTATCGACAGAGAAAATAGACAGTGTTTAAAATGTAATAGCAGATCTATTGGTGACGAATTTCACTATATTATGGAATGTCATTTTTTTACTGAAAATCGAACCCAACTAATAAGTAGATATCTTACTCATAGGCCAAATATATTAAAATTTAAACAAATTATGTGTACTTCTGAAAAAACAAAACTAGGAAAGTTATGTAGATTTATAAGAAAAATCAACATATCATATATTCTCTTGACTAATACTGTAATGTAAATATTGTATGCACAATGTATATATTGTATATGTATTTGTGTATCTGTTATTTATTTGTCATGTATGTGTTGTGTTGTATTTTTATGTTGTAATTTCTCTATGCCATTGTAATTTATGGTTTATTTGAGAATAAAGATTCTTGATTCTTGAGTCAGTTATATCATGGCTAGAACAAGTTAATTTTCAATGAGATGATGATGAAGTCCCCTTTGTTCTAGACCAACACGCTGAGTTGGATTTTTATAGTGCTAGGTCACTGAAACAACAGTCCGCGGATAAACATGTCGCTACACTCGGACACATTATTCTGATTCCGAGCCAACCAGTCAGTCTTGGCTCTTACTCCTTAATGCTGCGTGCTTAGCGGAGGCGCAACAAATACCAATTTAATAGTCTTTGGCTTGACCCGATTGGGGCTCGAACCCACGATCTACCACACTCGAGCAGAGCACGCTATCCATTACACCACCGATGCGGTTTCCTTATAATAGGTAGATATTTGGTCAATTTAGCATCTAAAAAATTCACAAGTTGTTACATGACAATTTTATATTCATTAACTTTGTATAAAAGGGGACCTTTTGGCCATCTTAAAGGGAAATAACTCCAATTAAAATGTGTAAAAACGTATAATTATCTACTTATCAAGTCAGAAGTGTGCAAAAAGTCTATTAGGTAGTTAAGGAATATTTTCAATTTTGAACAGGTTATACGATATAACCTAGTTTGGGACAGTTTACGCTTAATAAACCTCGATTTTAATTACAATTATTTCATGGGACTTTTTGAATTTGTTGTTGGCGAATGAATATGTTGGTGACGTCACAATACCAACCAAGGTTATCAAATATCAAGTATAACCAATTTTCTCCAGGCGGATCAGCCAATCAAATGACAGTATTCACATCAAATTAAATTATTTATTTTTATACATACCAGGTAAATCTTGATGTCCTAGTTTTACAGCAATGTCATCGCCATAATATAAATCAACATGATTTATCCTTGATATATCCTTTAGTTGTTCTGAATATGAAGAAAATAAAAATTATAATGATAACAAAAATTACAAAACTTACAGGAAAAATCTTTTTAATAATTTTGTTAAAATTATGCCTAATTTGCATATTTGAGTTTAGGTTTCAGTGAATGGGTGTTATTCACAGTCATTTTTTATAATGACCACCAAACTCATTGGGGAGGAAAGGAAAACAGCAATAAGGAATTGAACGCCGAAATAACAGTCACTGGGTAGGTGTCTACAAACCTTAAAACTTCAGGTGGGTATCGGTGTGAATTACAAATTTTGACAAAAAATCTGGGTTACATGTTAGTGTTAATCAACTCATTATAATATACCTCAGCTCAAGATTAGTTTTTATTCCAGTTACAATATTAAAGAATAAAGAGTACCACCCAAGGACAATCTCTGCAAAGTTGGATCTGAACTTGGCCCAGTGGCTTCAAAGGAGATGATAGCAAAGCTCACTTGGCATTTCGCAAGGTAAGCAGAAAACATTATTTCTGTAATTTAGAGAATATTAAACTTACGTCGAAGTTCTACACACTTATCCAGAGCTTGTCTGTATTGTTCTTGTGTAATGGGATATATCTTTACACTTCGTATTCTTGATTCAAAGCTACTGGTAGATTCACCAATAAAGCGGTCCACACGACATGCAATTTCAATACTTTCTTTGAAAAATTTGTCTCTTTCTTCTTCTGATAAGCCACCTTTTGGTCGATGAACAAGATCGTTGCGGTTATTTCGCATTCTTTCAATATCATCTCCTTGGTTTATATTTGTGTCTGAAGGACTATTTCCCCATTTCTTTGAAGGTTCACGGACTAAATTAAAACGTCGTATCAGTTTGTACAAAAGTGATATGTCCAATTTTTTAAATCCATCTGTGTTTAGTGTTGGTATTAATTTTTTTTCTGAATTATTAAGAGATTGCATAAATTTGTTATTTGAATCATTTTGTATCATCATGAAAACCATTTTAGGCGGAAATTCGTGTATCATTTGAATTGTCATCTGTGGATAAATTTCCAACGCCACAATCAAGGAAGAAGCATGTCTTTCTTTGTCTGCTGACGATGCAGTAGTCATGACTACTATATTACTGTACTATTTAAATTACTAGATTATTATAATTTATATGTAAACAAGTCTTGACGTTTATTTCTACAAAATTTCAAATTTTTTTGTAGCTCATTTTGAATTTAGAAGAACTTTTTTGTTTATTTTGAAACTTCTTTACAGAAGGTGCAACTTCAACAAAATATGTTTGATCTTTAACATTTGTGGTATGCAAGACAAGTCCAACCATTCTGAAAAAAACGAATTTCTGAATTCTAGGTAGTGTTATATAATAACTGTCTGACATGATACAATAAATTAGATTTCGTCAATAATAAAATCAATCTAATTAAAATTAGATCCCCGCACTTGCTTCCTATTTTATATCGCGACGACTACAAAACACCGATAGAAAATAGGAAGCAAGTGCGGAGATCTAATTTTAATTAGATTGTAATACAATTATAATTTATTGACTCCAAGCAGGAATATAATTAATAATACTGAGCTACATGTATATAAAAAAAATACCAGTGTTTCCGCTAACTTTACCAGCCCTAATATTTTATTGCTTACCCTAAAGTTTTAATTGCCATTTCTTGGACAAGACCTGTTAAAGTCAGACCCTTGTTTAGTCAAATTTAGGTAAAAAATTTAAAACAAACAGCGTTCCTCTCCTACGTGTTCATACCCTATATTTTTTCCCGAATATTAGCAGAAACACACATAATTTTTTTTATTGGTTTAGATTTATGGTGTTTAATGCCATTTTCAACAATATTTCAACTAAATATCGTTTCAGTCGGTTTTATTGGTGAAGGAAACCTGAGTACTTGACTGACCTGTCGCAATTCACTAACAAACTTTATCACATAAGGTTGTATCGAGTACACCTTGTCATGAACGGGGTTCCAACGCACAACTTAAGTGGTGATAGGCACTGATTGCACAGGTAGTTGTAAATCCAACCACCATACGATCAGCATTGATTCAAAGGAAACTCATGATGAGCATTTTGCAGAAAAATGCTTAAAAATAGGATAATAAATAAGAAGTTCAAATCCAGGAATTTGGCCCTTTCAGTTGAGTTTATCTTGAAAATCTCAAGACATTCTACTGGTATCAATATAATCTATTAGAAAAACGCATCAAAGCATATTGGATGCAAAAATAAGAAATTAAAATTTTAAATATGTAAATTTTCAGAATTTGGGTATCTTTTTCAAAATAAAATAGGTAATTTTCTTTATTGACTCATACAAAACTCATTAAGATGAGCTTTGTGCCAAAAAACTGCATTAAAATTGAATAAAAAATAAAACTATTGTGGAAGTATTGTGTGTGATAGAGAGTTTAATTTTCCCACTCCCTCAAGTTCAATTTTAAGATGTTATTTCCTAAATCATATACACAGACCATCCAGTTAGTCAGACCAAGCAAAGAGTGAGACCATCCAGTTAGTCAGACCAAGCAAGTTATATCAAACTGTCTTGTTATCTTACTATTTATCTGATGACAGTCACATGGTTGTTTTTTTGTTTACATTTGTAACTTTGTAATATGATGTCAGATACAATGATGACAGTATTTGTTTTCTTCTTGATAACCCTACATTTGTAATGACCACTTTCTACACTAAATGATATCAGAACGACAAAGATGCTCAGATAGAAATGTTTATCGACGGAAGTAAAGAGTATACTGCTTAACTGTAACTAGGAGACATTTCACACTCATTTTGAGGTATGAGTTTTTCTCATTGTTGAAGACCCTACTGTAACTGTGAAATGTAGAACAGCAATAACAAGTGTTGTTCCTTTACTTTAATTTATGTCTACCGATAAGTGTAATGTTAGATAGTCTTTCGTGTTTATATACATCCTTTCTTGCCAACAAATTTTGGAAATTGGGACTTTTTGACCCCATTCAAGTCATGTTTATTTCAAAAACAATGAGAGATAGAAGAAATATGTTGAGCTAAGTCTGGAAGTTCTTAGCATAATCATTTCAATGAAAAAAAACACATAAAAATATGATGAATACAGAGATATGGAGAGAGCAGTATTATATGATAGCAGCATGTCGACAAGTAGAAAGTTGAACAAGTGTATATATTAAAAGCATGTGTGGACAGTCATATTATGTTTCCTTGATACAGTAGATTGCTGGACACAGTAATTTGCTGGACACGGTAATATGCTAGAGACACTAATTCGCTGGATCCACTGTATTTTGGGCACTTGTCTTGTTTTAAATACCATTTTAAGCTTTGGTCCTCCTTTTTACTTTTAGTACCCCTTTCATCTTGGAAAACATAAGAACTAGCTAAGTGTAATCAGATTGAAAGCAATTGAAGGCACACCTGAAGGTTTATATTTGAAATTAAATAAATAACAAGATTGCTATGCCATAGGCAATGTCACCCGCCTATTAGATAGATATGTGCATAAATTACTTTCATTAGTTCCTATGACTGAAATGGACTAATCTTTAAAGGAGCTGTGTCGTCAATAATCAGTCAAGAATTTTGCTTGTGTTTTAGCAAGCCTTTATATGGGTTCTATATTACAAATCATTTGTTATTTTAATTGTGCTAGCTATTGTATATGTATAGGTTATTCAATATCTGGTCATAGTATATGAAAAAGAATGCCTCGAGGCGAAGCCGAGATTCATTATTTTTCATATATTAATGACCAGGTATTGTATAATCAATTTAGCCCATACTTTCTTTGTCGAGTGTCATGATTACCAATTATTACTAATTTAGGAAGTCTAAGCCAGGTTAGTTTGAATAAGTATCAGCTCAAAAATATTTCCTTCAATTACAACATATGTACTGTATAAGATACCTATATTATAACAGGAAAGTATGTAGCCAAGTTTTATAATGTTTGATAATAACATTAAAATATGTAAATCAAGTAATCATGATAACATTAAATATTGATTAAAGAAATTATAAGTAATTAAGATTTTTTCCTAACAAAAATAAATAAATAAAAAATACTATTGCATGCGGAAAATACATTAAAAATCTGCGTTTCGAGTTGCATAAAGAAAATAGTGATTGAAAAGGATGGACAATGTTTTTCTATGGAAATATGAAATAACTTTGTGTATAATTTGGTGTCATAAAAAAAGTGTTATTGAAGTTATTAATTACTTTAGTATATAAAATTCAGTTAAATTAATTTCATTTTTTTTTTTTGCTTTTTTTTATCATCTGTCAGAATCACAGGGAATTGTTATGTTAGCTGAAACTGTATAAACAGTCGGGGATTCTCTCTACATCCTTCTCGAGTACAATGTTAGACTGAAAGTCTAACATTTACATATATAAGTGGTTATCAATGGTAACTACTTCCTGTAATCGGAATATTGCGAATGTCCATCAACACCCACCCGCCCCTCCTCCCAAACACACACATAATTTGGACATTATTTGGAGTTATCTTCCTTATAACAATAAAATCTAAGGTTTGGGATTGTTGAAACTTTTGTTTTATTTTAGTTATTGTTATCGACTTGCAGATGTTTTTACAATATATCTCAGGTGGATGAATTAATTAACTTGGATTGTTTGGGTAAATTAGTGACTACATTCCCTATGCAGCTCCAGATTTTCCCTACCAAACCCTGCTCTGTATATCAAAACTTACACTACTGGAAAATAAAGTTTGAAATTTTGGCTCAACTAAACAGAGGTACAAACATGTATGACAGTAATTAAAAAATAAGTGATTCGTACAACTGTTATGTATGTTTAACATATGAATGAAAAAGGGGGGAGGGAGTTCATAATCTTTAAATTGTTACAACATAGCAAAGTTGCAGCATTTACTGATATATATCTATATATTGCCTCAAGGGATTTTCCTTACTCCACCTGTACCATGTTTACAAACACAATCATCTAATTAAATCAACACAAATAAGCACTGATGCCTACGGGCATTAAAAACTGTGGTATATGAAAAATATTCAATAACACAAGACAAAGAAAGTATGAGCTAAAAATATTTAAAACAGCAGGTGCTCATCTCCATATACTATTTTTATGCCCTTAAAATTTAATTGGATTCTTCAAAATTAAACGTAAATAACTCGCCATTTTCAAATCGCTTTTGTCACTATCACATTCCTCGTGTGGGAAAAACCATACACATCAATTTTCGTTGAAATTGGAGCACTTCGAAATTGTACGCATTTTGGCAGCCATCTTAAAAATGGATGCCAAAATGACCGCCATTTTGAAATCGCGTTGGTCACGATCACATTCCTCTAAAAAAAAAACCTAAGCATAAATTTTCTTTGTAATTGGAGCATTGGAGCACTTCGAGATTTTTTATGTGTTTTTGGCGACCATATTGAAAATAGCTGCCAAAGTGGCCACCATAATGGCTGCAATGGCCGCCATTTTTAAATCGCATTTATCATTATCACATTCCTTAGGTCGAAAATCTTCTAAATATCAATTTTCGTTGAAATTGTAGAACATTGAAATTTTGATGTGTTTTGGCAGACATCTTAAAAATGGCCGCCATTCTCACAATTTTTATCGAATTTTGCCAAATTTCGAACTTAAGCTAGATATTCCTAATAAAATGCTTGTGTGTAAGTTTGAAATCAATTGATCAACAAATAAAAAATCTTAGAGCGCTTACAACATATCTTGTGTTTTGGCAGACATCTTAAAAATGGCCGCCATATTCACAATTTTTTTTTTAGAATTTTGCCCAATTTCGAATTTAAGCTAGAGATTCTTAATATAATGATTATGTGTAAGATTGAAATCAATTGGTCAATAAATAAAAATATTAGAGCGCTTACAACATACATCGGATGGACTAACGGACTACCGGACGGACGCCCGGCATTTCCATATCCCCCACTCCGCTTTGGACAATAAATTCAAAGAAAAAATCACATCAAACAAGTCGATCAGGGCTTCCAATCCTCCTGCACCAGTTTTACAGTAATTAAGTTAAACCAAAAGACCATACTGATTGAGGAAATCTGCTGGAATACTAGCTGAAGCCATTGTCACAATCAACTAAAAGAAACAAAACACATCAAACTATATGAAAAACATAATAAATTGAGGACATCTTCCAGATATGTGAAATTTCAGAATTTAAGCCCCACTTAACCTCTTTTTCAGAAAAAAAAATGTTAATTTTCTATAGTGACTCAAATTTAGGTAACTCATAAAGATGAGCATATTGCAACAAAAAAAATGCATCAAAATTGGACGAAATTTAGGAATTTGGCACTTACTGGCCCCTTTCAATTGAGCTTATCTCAGAAAATGTAAGAGATGGAGGAAAGCTGTTAACATTCTACCAAAAGCTGTCACTCTCAATCAGTGCCGTCTTTACCCATGGGCAAGCCAGGCAGTTGACCTGGGCCCCATGAGCATAGCGGATACATGCTAATCTATGTATGTTGTGCATAGCATGTTTTTTTAAGCTTAAACACTGATTTTGTTAGAAGTAGCAATACAATAAATACATGTTTAATTTTATCGAGAATTACAGTTTTATTCCTGTGAATGGTTGTGTATGTATGAACCTCAGTGTACTACTTTGCCTGCCGGGGTCTATAATGCCGTTAAGATGGCCCTGCTCTCAGTACAATCAATTAAGAGAAAAACTGCATCAAATTGGATGAAAAATACCATCCCCTGGACCCATACACATCTCAACTAGACAGCAGGATACCAACTGTACATACCGATAGTGGACAAAAGTATGCGGACACTTCTAATTTTCCCTATATATTTCATATAAAACTACAATTTTTCAAAATGCAATCTGATTTCAATAATGACATTTTATTGTAAATAAAATGATTTATGTGACCGAAGTTTGCAGTAATCAATTTATCGGGTACATGATTGCATTGCAATCTCCGTACATGATAGCTTTGCAATCTCCATTATCTTCACATAACTGATCACGTTACAGATGACAATTTATTGATGTGCAAAGGTCACGCTTTTTGGAGTTAAAAGTTAACAACAGTTTTATACATTCAATTCGTTTAATTCGCTTAGAGGGCTGTGCTATTTATTTCAATATTATCTTTAGCATTTATTTACGCTATTTTGGACGGAAGACAAACTGCGATTTGTGAGTACTTATGAGATTTTCTGTTAAAGTTGTCTTACATAAACACGGATGGCTTGCTACGTCACACGCACGGATACTTGAACATCGCGAACGTCGCCTCGAGATAGATTTATGCAGTTGCACAATTTAAAAAAAGGAAAACTAACAAAACCAAGTAGTTCACCGAAGGGCCCACATATCAGACTTCATTGTTAGCATACATTCATTGCGTGGAATCCCGTCAGTTTTGCAAACACTTCTGTACAGTTAAAATTCCGGGCAAGGATACCGTTCATACAAAACCCATCCTACTGTACAGAAGTGTTTGCAAAACTGACGGGAATTACAAGGTTACAAAAAAGATCTTTTTCAAACTATTATTGATGGTTTTACATTTGTATTCAATTTGGGTATGGAGGGCGATAAGTCACATGGTATATCCAAAAATCACAAGTCTGCTATCGAAAACCCTGAAAAGGTTTATGAGAAACCACATAAAGAATCTTCTGCTTCTGCCTCATAATGACCACCATCAACTTGTTGATTGCTATGCCATGTCGAAAGCGTGCGCAGTTCCAAATATGTAAAATACTGCCAGGTGGCAGTAGTATATACAGTTAAAAACTATTTACACTTGTTTGCATCTAATCCTTCATGGCAGCCACTTTCGCCTTGAAAGTGGTAAGTGATCCGGCGGATACAATATCTATTTAAGTGAGTTCCAATCCCTGATGGTGTGCGGTAAGAATGAGAACTTTCTGTAGTCACTGTTGGAATTTGGTATTTGGAACGATAGGTTGTGCATGTTCCTGGAAAATCGACTTGGTGTTATTAGTCTGTTCTCCGTACTAATTTCTACTTTTTTGTTTTTTATTTTGAATAGCATGTTGACTCTTGCTTCCTTCCTTCTACGTTGCAGGGTTTTCCATTTTAGTGTGTCTAGCATGGTGTCTACACTGGATCTATTCCCATGTTTGCTACAAACGTATCTGGCCCCTCTACGCTGGACCATCTCAAGGGTATGTATGTCCTTCTGCGTATACGGATCCCATACTGTCGATACGTATTCAACTATTGGTCTTACAAGTGAGTTGTACGCATTTTGTTTTGTCGTTGTTGATCCGATGTTTAGGTTTCTACGCAGGAATCCAAGTGTTTTGTTGGTTTTGCCATATCCTTCGCTGTTTATGGTGAAAGAAATTGCATGTATTTCCCATGAATAGTCGGGGCATAGGCGGCAGAAGCGGGGACACTTATTTTTTGGTGTTTTTCTCGTTTTTTTTGAAAAATTATCCGGTATCAAATTTGTTTTCATGATTCTTGCCCCTCACTCGAAATTAGAGTCGGTGTAATTAGTCAAATAGTACGGAAAGGACGAATTACTGGGACGTGGAATAAATGTCCATGAAACAACATTCCAGAAAAGACCTAAATAAAAAATCTCAAATAGGGAACGCCTAGCAGTCTATAACAACGAACATATGCCCACACTACAAGACGATATGGCCACAGACTAGACAAAAGCTAAGTAGAGTAAATTAACAACAGACCGAGAAATGCAAAGTAAAAGACCCCTTTCAAGACAAAATCCATAGTGAAAAATAATGACTTTTACAAAGGTTCTTTGCATAGGAAAGATAGGAAAGGCACATATGAATGTGACGGGGTTAAAATAGTCATATCATACCCCCTTTTTAGTAAGGATGTCAAAAATCAATATCGACGAAAAGTCTAAGTCAATCAGAAAATACGCTGGTCGTATATTGCGTTGGAAAAACAAAATTATAAAACTTCAAAAATAGCATGAGGTACCTATATGACATCATGAACATTCCTCATCAATTGGAGAAATTTGATAATTTACATATGAGACACCAACCATTCATTTCATGCTGAAAATGGGGTTATATTTTTTTCTTAATTGTTATTCATGAAAAACTTTTAGCATGTTAATTGAAATAAAAAGAAATTAACACATTAAATAAGGGTAAAATCAGAGAGAAAAACAGACTTTTGACATACATGCATGGACCCAATTTTAATGAGATGTTGGAAACTAAAGAAAATATTCTAAGGCTAACTTGCATAATGAAAATTAACAGTCCTTGAAATTGTAAGACAATAAGTAGTTTAATGAGTTATAAGAAGTTATCGTCACCGATATAACACACCCTTGCACTAAACACGTCTTATTAACATTTTTTTTAACTGTTATTAAGCAACTAAGACGAGGTCCATATACTCTTCCGTACTAACTTGTACAAAATACTTTTAATATAGGACAAATAACCTTAGAAAATGACATGCAAGTTATATTCCTCAAGTAAGATTTCACATTTTTTTTTATTTTAATAACTGTATTGCTTTTTGTCCTGAGAAGGGGGGATTGAGTCAGCCATATTTTTTTTTATATTTATCTGCTGCTAGGATAAAACAAGGAATTGTGGGATACATTGGTATGCATTTAATAATACCTTTTTGTAGACTCTCGATCACAACTGAATCTTTTATTCCATCTACTGTTAAACTCTGGAACCGGCTAGATCAATCTGATCGTAATCTTGACATATTAACTAAATTCAAAAAAGCCATTCGAAAGGAACAGTCAGATAATACAAAACGTATCCCGAAACATTTTTATTATGGTCCCAGAAAACTTAATATTATTCTAACTCAACTTCGTAACTCGTATTCATTTCTAAATTATGATCTATCAAAGGTCAATATAGTAAATGATGCTGCTTGTTCCTGTGGAGCCCCACGGGAAGATGCATTCCATTATTTTTTTACTTGTCCTAAGTATACCGAAATAAGACTTAATATGATGAATAATTTAAATTGGGTACTGATAATCGATCTGAATATACTAACTCGCGGGTCCGATGACTTAACATACGAAGAAAATATTAATATCTTCAAACACGTTTTCAATTTTATTAAATCTTCAAAAAGATTCCTTGTAGTATAATTACTCGATAATTATGTACTCTCCAACCTCACATCCATCCAACACAATTTTTATTTTTTGTTATTAATTTGTTTATTACTTTATTTACAATATATTTTCTATATGTATTATATGCATGCTCAGAATGATCATTATACTATGTGAAATTATTGTATTAATGGGAGAAGACTTCATAAGTTGGCAAAACTTGTGTCATATCCCTTTTGTTAATTTAACAAATAAAATCATCATAAACTAAAAAAACATTGGTATGCAGTTATTGGTTGGTTGAATTTTAACTCATCGTTTTAGAGCAGCTTATGGTGACAGTATATTTGACTTTTTCATATATGATCTTAAACTCTCTTTTAATTATAATTATTTTTGGACATGTGCAATCAGTTGTCATTTTCTAGAAACTTGTAAAGACTCATCTTTATAGAGCATTTTATGGCGACATTTTTTTTTTACTTATACTTATATCATCTTAAATTCCCCCCTTTTTTATTTTTTTATTTTATTTTGTTTTATTTATGATCATTATTTTTATTTTCAATTTATTCTTGACTCTTATTGCTACTTTTACTTTTATTGATAGGATTAACATTTTATGTGTTTTGTACAGCGCTTAGAGTAATTGTTTTATTAGATAGGCGCTTTATAAATATTGTATAATAATAATAATAATAATAATAATTATTATTATTATTTAACCAAGTGGTTAAATGAAGTTGAAAAACTCATTTTTAACCCTTGGGTTATTAACCCATGGTTAAATCTTTACACCACAAGTTGAACAACCGGGCCCAGATTGACAGTCGATGGACATTTCGTCACCCTCGATTTTACGCTATATATTTCATATAAAACCACATTTTTCAAAAAAATTATTGTGAAGTCGTTTCTAAACGGATTTTGATAATTTTTGCACCAGAAGAAGCAGAATTATTTAAAGATTATTTGGTTATTTTAACATGATTTTCCGTTAGATTGCCTTTATTTTCTTATGATCTAAAGACAATTTTTGTTTTCTGAGGTCAAATTTGCTATATATTTTAACAAAAATAAAATTGGAAAAATCAACACCAGAAAACAAAAACCATGCAGACAAAAATTACTATCAAATAAACAAATAAAAGTCAAAGAATTCTGCGTGTCTTGAAATAAATTTCATAAAAATCTGTCCAGAGAAAGCTTTAAAATATTTTTTTTTTAAATGTGGTTTTATATGCAATATATAGTAAAAAATCGAAGGTGACGAATACTTATGTCCATGGACTGTATCTAGTTCTACAATATTAAACTCAATAGTCCATTTCCAATGGTGTATTTTTATATTTGTTTATGTTTATTTTTTTCATAGTATATGGTCTTATGCAAATTTCCGATTTTTCCGTAACATTTCTGAAGTTGTAATTCAAATCGTTTGACTGTTCATGTTATAATAACATGCAGCTAACTAAAGTTACAAATAATGCTATTACCTGCATTAGAATAGAATAAATCCACAAAAATCATGTGCTTTGTCATTACCATTAAAAAAATGTTCATCCCAAATACATTTGTATTTTTAAATATATATTACAACCGTATACATTTAATTGGTTGTATGCACGATCGTCAAGATGTTCGGCGTGCTGCCCCTGTGCATTTGAAACGAACATCTTATGGGGTTAATGGACATTTCCCACCAGAAGTACTAAAAATATGCAGAGATTTACTGCCAATACACAAAGAAGCTCGAAAACGGAAATTAAAATCGGTTTTTAAACGAGATAAACTTTATATTGAAGGTGAATTGTTTGATAAAAGAAAGCACGCCAATCTATTAAAACAAGCCGAAGCGAGTGGGGTCGATACATAATTACAAGGGAATGAAATTGTCATAGAATAGGAGAGACTAGGAGTCACACTGCCAGATAATATAAATATAAAACTATTAGCATGGAACATAAACGGAGGACTCTAAAATAAACAAGGCGATAAATCTTTTTTGAATTTTTTAAAAACGTACGATCTTGTGCTCTTGTCCGAATGCTGGATGGATAAACAATTTGAATACGATTTTATATGCAAGTCTTTTCCTAGACAAAAATCCAAGTGTGTACAGGGTGGAGGTGTATTCATAATGATTAAAAATGTGTATTCCGAATATGTAACAATATGTGAATCAATAGCAGATACTTTCGTTTGGATAAAATTTAGTAAAGAATATGTAGGTATTAATGACGATTTATATATTTGCTGTGCGTACCTCCCTCCAATGAACTCAAATTATCATGTATTATATGATAGCGATATTTTTAGATTACTTGAAGACAGTATAATTACATATTCGACAAAGGGGGAAATCGGTCTTATTGGTGATATGAATAGCCGAACGTCTGTTAATAATGATTTTATAGTCGACGACAATTTTCATCCATCGCTACAGGACCAAATTTTTTTCATACACAAGTGATTGTAGTTTGCTTACACGCTTTAACCCAGACAATGTTCGGAACGATTATGGCTCAAAATTGCTAAAAATGTGCAAGTCGACAGGATTACGGATATTGAATGGCAGACACCTGGGTGGATTTGCGAATGATTTTACGTACTGTGGACCGAAATCGTATTCTGTTATCGACTATTTAATTACTTCTCCAGACCTTTTTTCCTATAATAGACAAATTTATCATATCGAGTTTCAACCAATATTCTGATCATGCGAGTCTTCATGTGGAAATAGGAGTACGAAAATTACCAGTCAACGAAACTACTTTAAACGCTCATAATGGAGAACGAAGGAAATTGTATAGATGGAATGATACTAATAAGATTCAGTGTAGAGAAGCTATATCAACCAATATGGATCAACTGATTGCTCTAGGGGAAATTCTCAATTTTGATACTCAGGATAATCTGGATAAAGGTGTGAACGATTTTAGTGATTACCTAAGCGAAATATTGTCGCCTTTTGTTGAAGTTAAACCATATTCTAATACCGGTAAAATTAAAAAACGCAGTCAATCTCATTGTGTAATTATGGAAGATAAGCCTTGGTTCAATGATACATGCAAAAGTTTACACAGAAATTATATCAAGTGTTTAAATGTGTTTAATCGAATCAAATGCAAGGAAAATCATGTGAATTTAAATAGTGCAAAGAAAAAATACAAATTGTTAGAGTCGCAACAAAAGCGAAAATATAAGAGACAAGAAGGAAATATGATGGAAGGCTTGCGGAAATCAAACCCTAAATTATTCTATAGTAAATTTGGGAGGAGTAGTAAATTAAGTACAAAAGTTTCTGGAAGTGAGTTTTTCGACCATTTTAAAAGTGTTGCATCTGGTATTCATTCTAATATGGGCAATTGTAATATTGAAGAAAATGGCGAATCTGTATATGAAGAATTATATCAAATTATATCTAATGAGGAAATTGTGTATGCTATATATAATCTAAAAATGTGCAAAAGTCATGGTATTGATGGTCTATTAAATGAGTCATGGTATTGATGGTCTATTAAATGAGTCATGGTATTGATGGTCTATTAAATGAGTCATGGTATTGATGGTCTATTAAATGAGTCATGGTATTGATGGTCTATTAAATGAGTCATGGTATTGATGGTCTATTAAATGAGTCATGGTATTGATGGTCTATTAAATGAGTCATGGTATTGATGGTCTATTAAATGAG
>MJUT01006191.1:0-17339 GCA_002080005.1 Gigantidas platifrons | reverse complement strand
CTCTGATATCTACAAACTCTACATACATTGTACACTCCTCTCATTTTGCTCTGTTTCAGGTTGGACAAATGCCTACTTTCATGATGATTGTAATTAGTGAGTGTCTGATGTACAACATTATATCACCTTGTTCATAATGACATAGGTTTGAACAACTATGGAATAAATATTATATTCAATTATGATGATGATTTCCTACAGACTTTGACATCATAATTGATATGTGTTGTGTTAGTCTTAATAGCCTAGAGATTATTATTCTTTAAGCTTGAATAACCATTTTAGCATTATTATTTAACTAGGTGTGTTTGCACGGAACCGAAGTTGGCGCACTACGTTCTATGGCAATATTTGTGAACATGTTTAATAGAACCTGTAATATGCTTGCTTAAACTTTTTTCTGTATAGTGGTGTCCAACACATATCGTGTTATCTTTTTGATTTAATTTTCGTCGTCTTGTGTACACTATTTTGCCAGTGTCTTTGGATTGTTCATTTGTAATTGTGCATGCACCTTCGGTATTCTTTGATGTTTATTCCGTTTGTGTTGTGAAGCTGACAATTGGTATGATATATTTACTGTTGAGGTATTAATAAATAAGACAGAGAACACCACATGGCGAGTATGAAGCTATTTTAATGAACAGTTAGATTTATGGTGATTAGCGCCACTTTCAACACTATATCAGATATATTGTGGCATTCAGTACCAATAGCCATTAACTTTGTGAGTTCGAATCCCAATCAGGCGAGGATTAATCGATGTAATATTATGTTTTAAAGTTTGTCAGTGACTTGCGACTTGTCTGTGGTTTTCTTCAGATACTCCGTTTTCCTCATCCTCAACCAATAACACTAACCGCCAATATATAGCTGAAATATTGTTGAAGTAGCGTTAAACACCACAACCAGTATAACCTATTTGTGTGTGTGTGTGTGTGTGTGTGTGTGTGTGTGTGTGTGTGTGTGTCATGAGAGATAAGTCACGACTTCATACTCTGTCTTCTAATACATATATTACGATAAATAGTCCAGTCAAATGTCATATTTATTTCTTTTGTCTCGCAATAAAGGAAGGATAATTTTTTCGACGAGTAGCAAAGGTTGTGACCGAGTGTAGTAATATGGACCAAGCTACGTGTATGTTATTTGTGGTGGAGAATGCAGCAATACATTCCTACCAACACGTTAAGTAATTCTAAATATAAATACTACTCGGCTGTTCTCTCTCTGAGATAACATGGATTGTCGTTCCTGTTTAAAATTATCGTTCCTGAGAACAGTTATTTGGCATATCCGGATTTAATTGGAGGATAATAACTGTGCTATCAAAGATTGCATACTAATAAGTAAAATATTAAAACCAGATGCCCATCTGATCCTGTATCGTTTCTGCTTTTATCGAAACATTATTTGATACGTAGGAGATGGAATAAAATGAAGATGAATAGAAGACATTGAATTGCACATTATGATGTATATAATTAGTAGATATACACATGTTGCATGTAGAGCTAGTTAACACGTGTCGTAGTTGTCATACGACTTTTGTCATCGCTTTAATCGCTGTATGTTCATTCAAAATTATATCAATGGTCAAGAATGATTGTAATTTATTTTTTAAGATCAATTTTATTTGTTTAAGTTTTAACGTAGTTTAACCCCGCCGCTTCTTACTGATGTGCCCAATGAAATACAGCAAAGTAAGCGATCTTGTAGTTTTGCATTGGGGTATCGATTTCGGCTCTTTCTATGATTTTTTTTATTGTATTCTGGAACTGTTCCGATAATGTGGTATGTTTTGTTTTTGTTTTTGTTTTATATTATTACGTTCAAGCATATTATGGCGCTATGTTTATTATCTGACTTTACGTGAATACTTTTGATTTGTATATAACATCATAACACGTGTTTATTCTGTATTAAACCATTCTATGGTGTATATATTTATAGACTCTTTCGCAGAAAATCGAGAGGTCATAACCGCATTTAATTGTTCTACGACATCATTGTGTGGGAAATTGTATAATTACTACTCACAAAAGTTCCGGAGGAATGGAGAACCGCAGTTATCGTCAAAAGATCTACTAATAATATACCAGAATATTCGTTTCAGAATAAAAATAGGCATTCTTCATAGCACATAAACATGATGCCTTTACGTGAGGGTGTTATGGTAGATTAACAAAATCAGAAGAAAAGAAATATCACACGAGACGAACTCTGGTGATAGTCTTTTTCTTCGTTTGGTAATCTACCATAACATCTTCAACTAAAGCCAGTAATTTTGTATTTTATACAAATATTGTGTCTAGTTCACTAATTCCATTGGTCTTGAGCCATGTGGTATTTTTTTTTCAGTAATTAGCATTGTAACTTTTTCACAAATTGTAATCAGCCAAAAATAGACATATGTTGGATTGAATAGAAATGGCGACTTCCTTCTTTAGATAAGTAATCACAGAAATGGCAACTTTCAGTAATTAGCATTGTAACTTTTTCACAAATTATAATCAGCCAAAAATAGACATATGTTGGATTGAATAGAAATGGCGACTTCCTTCTTTAGATAAGTAATCACAGAAATGGCAACATACTTCTTTAGATCAGTAATCATACAAATGTTGACTTACCTCTTTAGACCAGTAATCATAGAAATGGTGACTTACCTCTTTAGACCAGTAATCATATAAATGGCGACTTAATTCTTTAGATCAATAATCATATAAATGGTGACATACCTCCTTAGATCAGTAATCATAGAAATGATCACTTACCGCTTTAGACCAGTAATCATATAAATGGCGACTTAATTCTTTAGATCAGTAATCATAGAAATGGTGACTTATCACTTTAGACCAGTAATCGCATGTATTTTTTCTATCATTTTGTGTAGCTCTGTTGAACATCACTGAAATTGGGTGAATGTTTAATCTCTCTGTGGCTATTTTGTAGTAAGTATATCCAAGACATTTTGTTAAATCGAATAATTTCTGGAGTACAAAAGTAATTTCTATAAATAAACGCTTTACCCCTCTTATAACGATACACTGGGTTCATATAAGACTGACAAAGTTAATTATTTTGTTCAATCGTGTGAAGAATACACGGACGTGGAACAACATCTTTAGGTGGAATTTCCTTGAACGGAAAGTGCAATATCGTAATGCTCTATTTTTACACTTTTAGATAAATTTGCTAAGTCAGACAGAAGTTTATCCACTAGCTTATGTGATACAATAAACCTTACGTCAAACGATTCCACATCACTGACGCCATGACATAAACCACAGTGTCAGTTTTTGAAAACAAGTCCTTGTGGATTAACAACAGAGGTTCCATTTTCTCATATTGTGTGTTCGTTACACATACGTGTATCTGTATCGTTCCCATAACCTGTCGGTCAGCTGTCTACTACAAAGAATCGTCATATTTGTTAGAGTTATGTCCCTTGTGACAAGTTTAATAAGGAACATATAGAGATTTGCTTGTTGTGGATGGGTTCTTGATGTCATTGCAACAATTATTATAGATGTAGCAATCTGTATCACAATGAAAAAGCTGGTGTTCCTTAGATTTAGTAAAAATACAATTTCCTTCTGCTGAACAAGGGTCGATTGGTGTAGGGACTGCATTATGCTCTCTGGATACATTATGTTGCATTCGGACGTATACAAGTTAGTGGTATAAATTAGACGTGAAGTTGATGAAACATTATTTTCCCATTCATTTTCTGCTAATGTACCGCTTTGTATCAGAGACAAGACAGTATTTGATATGTTAGATTTCGCTAATGTAGTGCTCTGATCATCCGAATACTCTTGTGTCTGCGTAATGTATCTTGTATTTGTTACCGACGATTCATTTTTTGCTTTGTTTTTTTTTTAAATATAAAGCACAATTTAAGAACAGTTGTATCAATGTAAGATACATAATTTTCATTTTTAAAACAACATGTGTCCTCTTTGTTGTCGTATGAAGGAACTGGATCTAACAAAGTAGGTGCATTGGCTTATAAAATACCCCTGTAAATTGATTGGACAAACTAAGACTTCTCAGTAATCATTATGCAATACCACTTTGCTACATCAATATTTTTTTTTCTGATAAAAAAAATAATATCTGGAAATATATAATACTTCAGACGCAATTTAAATGCACTATTCATTTATTTATTTTGATTTTTGTTTTGCTTTATTTTGTTATATTTCCTGTATCCGTGTATTACCAGTTGATTATGTGTTTCTAAACTCGAGTTAGTTAAAAGAAGAGTTTGAAGATATCAAGGAGATTATCAGAATCCATATATCGAAGAACACAATGGCCAATAGAAAAACCACAAAAGGACAAACACAGATCTTGTAGTGAGCATTTACGGTACATATATCTTCGCTCTTCAGAGAGGAGGTAGAATTGTGAGAATCTGAGAATGGCGTGTGTCGTCAAACAGCCAAGAAGACATGACAATATTATATCTTACAGCCGTATGTCGGTGTTGCTTTGTTATATATGTAAATATTTAATTAGTTTCCAAATACAGTTGATTATTTATAAACTTTATTTACTTCTTGCACAAAACACAACCTTACAATTGGTGGCAGCGGTAAACTGAAAACTTGATATCTATTGAGATTTTTGTATATTAACGTAAAGAACTGTATAAACTTCAAAATGACGTGCAGTGGTGAAAATAAAATGCCGATGTTTGATCCAAAAGCAATGACTTTTGCACAATATATTGAGGATATTTATGAGATCAAAGCATGGGGTTTTGATTGGAACAATGAGAAAAAACTGATAAATCTTGCATTAATTTTACCAATTGGTTGGTGTACCAAAGTGTTCAGAGACATTCAAGCAGACAACAAAAAGGCATATGAAGTTTTAAAAGGTTGTTTGATAAGGGAAATTGACCGCACTGATGAGAAAAGACAATCGACAGCCTCTGAGTTCCATAAACTAACTCAAAAACAAAATGAGACTATTGATGAATTTGGCCATCGACTTTTTCGTAAATGTGAAGAAGCCTATCCTGGATTTGCAAAAGCTAATCGTGCAGAACTGTGCGCTCAACGATTTATTGAAGGTATTAAAAATCCAAAGGTGAAAGAACAGTTACAAGTTGCTATTTGTCACGAGTCCAAAATGCCAAAATTTGACAATCTTGTTGATATCGCTCGTAGGCTTACAGACACAGATAGTAGTAGAGCAGCAGCTCCACAAGCTGAATCTGTTTTTCGTATTCGTTGTAATCATTGTCACTAACTGGGACACACAATTAATCGTTGCCATAAACGACAAAGAGAAAACGATTCAAATAACAATATATCAGACTGGATTAAAACAGCCATGTGCTATAATTGTTCACGCCGTTGACATATTGCAAAGGATTGTCGAAACAAGGCGACCAGAAAAGGGAAACCCGGAAGTGTTCATGTTAGCTGAATTTATAAGATCGTCAACATATTTGGGACTAGTATGGGATTTTCTAATTTGTCTGCCATTGGAAACGAGACTGTATTTCTCGGTCACGAGAACACACCAGTTATAGTTATTACAGTCATTCCAATAGTGCTACATCCGACCATGTTTGTACAAGAAGTCATATAATATCAGGAAACATTTCAAAGAATTAAATGGAGGTTGCAACTCACAGGTGATGCGGCATGGCATGACATAGAGGTTCGAGGCGAAGCTATGGAGGTTATTGAGGGACAAGAACTTCAACTGACATATGAGAACATGACAGGGGTCAAGCTGACCTTCAGTCGTACAATAACAGTATTACAACTTGACCCAGATGCACCACGATTATTGAAGATTTGTGAAGATATTATAGTGTATGCTATACGTAGTAACACATCCGTCATTAATATGACCTCAATAAAGTGCAATGATGACGTACACCTTCCTGTCAGTGACAACATATTTATTTAAGCTATTATATGTTTGTTTTTCTGTTTCTATGGTGTCACTATTAGTGCTCATTGTTGTCTATATGAAAATTGGCATGACATCTACTATACCTGGGTAAAACCTGGAAAATATTTATATCTCTCTTTTAATGTCTAATTGTCTGTTTATGTTTGGTGTAGGGGCATCTGATATCAAAGAGGTAGGTTTCGTGATTGGTGTAATTCTGCACCATTTGTGGCTTAGCGTTTTCTATTCCATGTCTATGCCCATACTATGCATAGTTATTAATATAACTAAACTAAGGTCTAATAGTCAAAACGGTGACAGTACGCTAAAGAATACAAACATTGCTTAGCATTAGGAGGGGTTGTCGTTCCTTGCATGTTTGGCGCGCCCGCCGTTATTCTGGTTAGTTATGGCGATGCTTACTTAGCTTCTGGATATGGAAAACAACCTTGTTTCCGCCACATATTCCCAGCTAGTTTAATTTTCTTTTCTGGACCAGTGTTGTTATTGATAACGATCAATTTTGTTTGTTTATTACGAGTCATTTGCCATATTTGTATATTAAGCCATGCGATTGGGAATATATCAATGTCTACACCGTTTACACACGCAAAAGTGTATCTGAGAATCCTTGCCTATATCGGATTTCTTTTGGATTACTGGTATTTTGGCAGCCATGTTTAATTCTGATTGGCTCGACTATGTGTTTACATTGTTATGTGGCTTACAGGGATTCTTTATTTCTTTGGCAAGTTTGACAACAAAACAAGCCTTTCGGAAATTAAGATATCATAAAGGACAGAACAATAAAAAAATTATCTGATAGTAGATTATAAGGACAATAAACCCAAATCCGACCTCGAATTTCTAGTCTCGCCTATTGGGTTTCAGTCTATATGAAAAATACCGGTTTTATCATGATCTTTCCCATATCAGCATCGCTATCAACCAGATACCCATATGTTACTGTATATACTTACAAGTAATTAATTAAATTAACAATATGGACTAGGCTGACATGTTGTATCAGACCGTACCCACATTGCGTAAGACCCCGGTTGGTCTGATGACTCCATATCATACCGACTACGGTGTTGTGGGTTATTACATGTGGCCTTTATCATATATGTGATGTATGTCTTATTCTGTCAAAGTATGTAATGACAATACAATATTTACCGTATACTTGTAGTTGATAACGCATTTTTATCCATGTAGTATAAAGTTAAAATCTCATGTAATGCGCTAGACACCATCCCGAATTTAACTTATCGGGCTGATATAAATAATATATCACACGGTTTCTGAATATATCATATCCCTGTCCGTATTCAGCATCACATTGTAATTTCCAGTAATGTTTCTAGTGCCAAGTATATGATAAAACGTATCATAGCATGGCCTTTGACATGTCAGAACCTTCATCGGTCCTTGTCATGATATCAGCACTCGAGCCTACGGGCTCTCTGATTGATACATCAGGACATACAGCTGATATGATAATGGTCATGTGATTAACTCTATTTCTTACATATTTATCATTAATATGACAGTTTATGCATATGAGTAACGACCGGAAGTAAATTAGCCATAATCTCATGGCGCAGGCTTATAACCAAAATTAAACGCATTTGAGGAAAGCAATCCGTAACACAGTCTCTTGCGCAAGTTACTGTCTCCTAACAACCTGACAAACATAGATGAGGGAGAGGTCTCATCAAGGTTCACGAAACATACTTTCACTAATAACAGTTCATAGGAACTAACATCTGCTGATCACACGTCTATGAAAATGTGAAACACAGTGTAATTAATAAGACACATTTAACCTTGCTTGTAACATCCATATTAATCGAGTATTTTGTGGCAGGTATTACCCCAGGTAACTGTAGTGATGTGTATACCACAGAAAACAAATAAGAAAAAAGCAGACGTGTAGTCAGGAAAATTACAAAGCTTTAAAAAAGTAATATGATAGGCGGTTATGATGAAGAACGTAAACAAATTTAAATGAAAACGACCCACAACCAATATGATCTGTAACGATTCATGGTAAATACAAAAACACAAATACGAATAACATCTTCAAAATTGTCGATGCTTCAAAATGCCTTTATTGGAAATGTTACCATTAATATGCATCTTGCAATCAGTACATTTGCTGTACAAATATGCTATACGAATAAATTTTTGCTTTATTCGTACTAACCGAATAAACTTTCGTACTAGACGAATAATCTTTTCAGCCTACGAATAAACGTTCCTGGTACCCTGTAGCAATGCATAGAGCGGGGGGCGCAGACAAACAAGAAACCAGTACTAATGTAACGCGGGCTACGAAGAAGACACCCTTGACAACATTTATGAAAGGCGAGGAATGACGCTTGTTTCTGTCGTTTTTGTTTAAATCTGACAAGTTTCTGACTTTTTTGGCATTGCAGGATAAAAACAAAATACGTGCATTGTCGTTAAATATGAAACTTATGTGTATTTGCTGCGAGACAGGCCTGAAAAGCTCGCCGAATGCTCGCAATTCAGCCTGTTTCTAAAGCTTGTACAAATAAATTTTATATTTAACGACAATGTACGTATATTGTATATGTATGGGGTAGTGATGCTCTTGCTAAAAAAGTGTTCTCAACATGTATCTGTTGAATGCTGTTTACTCAACTGAGAGATTTAACTGACTTTGATGTACTCTTAAAAGGATCACCTGACGGTGATAATTACTAGTTAACTTATTCACACTCTAAATTGGCAAGTTAATACAAATAATTGAAAGTCAATGATAATGAATGCGCTGTTGTTGAAACACATGACGAATTTCAGCCAATCGGGAAACTTTATATAAGGTCAAACGCGATCAGTGCTAATAATAAAATACATCGGCAGTTAATAGTTCATCTCGGATTCAATAGGTCGGCATCAGCAAAAAATCCTTACAAATGGTCAAGCATATTATCTACTTGATTTCTATTTAATAGAACATGGAAATAATTTCTACTTCGGTAATAATTGATCCAATTAATGTTATGTATCACCGTATATATCATTACAATATATTGTTGATCCCATGCTTATGAATGTTCTGAATCACTGTGTTCTCCATTACAATATATTGTTGATCCTGTGATTATTAATGTTCTGTATCACTGTCTACTCCATTACAATATATTATTGATCATGTGGTTATAAATGATTTGTATCACTGTAAATTCCATTACAATATACTGCTGAGCCCATGATTATTAATATTCTGTATCAGTGTATACTCCATTACAATATGTGTGTGATCCCATGATTGCTAATGTTCTGTATCACTGTATACATCATTACAATATAATGTTGATCATGTGATTATAAATGTGTTGCATCACTGTATACACCTTTACAATATATTGTTGATATCATGATTATTAAAGTCCCGTATCGCTGTATACATCATTACAATATAGTGTTGTTCCCGTGATTATTAATGCCCTGTATCATTGTATACACCATTATAATATATTGTTGATCCAGTGATTAATAATTTTTGTATCACATTACAACATATTGTTGATTCCGTGATTATTAATGTTCTGTATCACTGTCTACACCATTATGATATATTGTTGATCCCATGATTATTAATGTCCTGTATCACTGTCTACACCATTACAATATATTATTTTCCCCATGATTATTAATTTCGTGTATCACTGTCTACTTCATTACAATGTATTGTTGATCCCATGCTTATTATTATTCTGTATCACTGTCTGCACCATTATAATATATTGTTGTTCCCATGATTATTAAAGTTATGTATCACTGTCTGCACCATTACAGTATATTGTTGTTACCATGATTATTAATGGACTGTATCACTGTCTACACCATTACAATATATTGTGTATCCCATGATTATTAATGTTCTGTATCATTGTATACACCATTACAATATATTGTGTATCCCATGATTATTAATGTCCTGTATCATTGTCTACACTATTACAATATATTGTGTATCCCATGATTATTAATGTCCTGTATCACTGTCTACACCATTACAGTTGGCTCATTAGTCAATATATTTAAATGTTTTGCATATGACTGGACATTTAAAGATGAATGAAAAGTGACAGGATGTTGTTATGTGCTAAGACATCATCAAAGACAAAGAAGAGGAAAATACAATAAAGATAGAATTCTAATTCGATAGGTATTTTAGATACTTATATGTGACTGAATTGTATGTAAAATATATGTCTTGCTATTTAATAATGGCATCAATAATAGTGTAGATGTTTTGATTTATTGTTATCCGCGTGGTGTTGATCAAATGTGAACATTAAAACACTCAAAAGACTTGATGGAAACTATAAGTTTGTTTGTTTGTAAATTTGATGGTGTTTATTGCCACTTTCAATAATTTGTCAGCTATATCGTGGAGGTGTTTGTTTGGTGGAGGACAATACTTTTATTGGACTTATTATATATATATATATACCTACTTACCCTTTACTCCACTTTTAGTATTAAAGTACGACCTGTGTTATCAGTACACTACCACACTTTTAACAATGTTTCCGTTTTATTGTGGCAGTCAATTTTATTCTTGGATAAATCGGGGAACCCTTAGAATGACATCGGCACGAAAAAGTAATAAAATGTATCACTTGTTTTATGTTTTACTAAAGTAATATTTCGTAATATTGTGTGCCTGATAGTTTTTATCATACATAATAGGTTCTTTCCGTCATTAAAAAACTCTGAATATTAAAAAAAAAGAAATAAATAAATGATAAACATTTAAAAGTTATAACTATAATATATTTATTATGGTCAATATTGTTTTTTTTTTGTACGATTTTTATGTATTAATTATTTGACCGTTTATTGATAATTCATAATAAATATGATATGAACAAAATTACAAGTATAATAAAAACATGCTCTTCAAATTTCAAGATGTAATAGACAAATAATATGTCTTTTAAAATTAACACCACAAGGAGTTCGAAACGATAGGTGTTGTTTAATAATCATGATTTGCGGAAAAAATTGCAAGAATATGTTATTCTCATTGTTAGACCCTATATATCTGCACATCTTTTGTGCGACGAAATAAAACTATAAGGCTACGAAAGAAAATTTTATATGTATTAATTATTTGACCGTTTATTGAGTTTTCTCACTTTTCATAATATATAAAATATGAACACACTAACAAGCATAT
Source organism: Gigantidas platifrons (assembly GCA_002080005.1). Taxonomy (NCBI): domain Eukaryota; kingdom Metazoa; phylum Mollusca; class Bivalvia; order Mytilida; family Modiolidae; genus Gigantidas; species Gigantidas platifrons. Next base: position 6,196 of record MJUT01006191.1, on the reverse strand, counting down.
TAAAACGTTGTCTTGAAATTTCAAGATTTAATAGGTAAACATTACGTGTTTAAAACTAACACTAAAAGGAGTTTGTGAGATATCCGATGTTAAATAGACATTATTTTCCCTCTTTGTTAGACCCTGTATATCTATTTATTTCTACTGCAAAAATGATGTTTATCACTTGTCCGACTAAATAGAATTATAATGTGCAACCAACATATTCTTACAATCTACACAAATATACAGATAGTTACGTAACCAAGATAGGCAGTAAAAACCTCTGTGCAGTTTGCTTTTCTTGCAAAATGGTCTTCTATATCGTCAGTATTTAGCCGTTCATATACAGATCAAAGCTTTTACCCTCCATACATACACCTTTACACTTATGGCATTGCTTGGAAAATCTGAGCATGCCAAAGGGGTAATCAGAAGCCATAAATCGAGTAAGGAAATGAAATATGATGTTGACAAATGAAAAAGGCCACAGGGACAAACAAAGATCTACAAAATATACACATAAAACTAAAGATCGAGTATTCCAAACCCCAATAAAAATCGGGGGTAAATTCAGGTGCTCCGGAAGGGTAGGCAGTTCCTGCTCCAATAGTGTTAATATAATTGCAATCCTGGTGATAAGTGACGAATTGGCAAAGGACCGACAGGAGCTTACGACAAGAGATACATATCCGTGGTCATTTTGTAAACAGATATTCCATAGCGATCAACCAAGTCATGGTGGTGACTGTCAACTAATCAATATATATATTCATTCTCATAAGCCATTGCTAATTACAATAAGGTATAAAGATGTACGAAGTCATGAAACAGTATTTACAACATTTACATAATAAATATGAAATTCTACCATGGAGCACACATATCTTTATTTATCTCTTTAATTTGTTTACACATGTTAGTAAGTTATTTTCTATTTTTGGACGTCATTACATTTTTTAACTTTGTCGTATTCGGGTTCTGTATATACTTCTGTTTTATCAATAATTTGCATTTACATTTACAAAATGGACAGTCAATAGGCACCATTGGATCAGTAGCTTCCTTGTTGGCAGCAATTGTCTATCAAGGTAATCCTTATAGGAACCACATGCTCTGGAATATCGTATCAACTTAGAGATATATAATCCATAAGCAGGTGCTGCTGGAATGAAACATAAAAAAGAAATGTTCACAATTGGAAAATTGAAATCCTCTCTTTTGTTGTAAAGTTTCGTTCTTAACCGCCCCTCACTATCAATTTCGAGGCATAGGGTTACTTCAATGTCAATGGGATAAATGCGATCAACGAAATCACAAAACCTAGAATTATGTAGTAAAAGAACGCAAAAGTAAAGGATCGGACGAATAAAGATTTAAGTCGGAGAGAGTAAGAGCACAGTTTGTGCCCATATGTATGCCGATTGTCTGTTGAAAAAGTCGTCAACCAAGCATAGCAAATATAATGTCAATAAAAAACTCGAGCATTTTCATAGTATCGGATTCATAGTATCGGATTCAGAGCATTTTTTTTTCAAAATAAGATCTGCCTCTTCCTAGCACAAGGTATTTGTATTTACGTTGGCTATTCATTTTTATGAAACACAGTTGGACCAATTCCCTCAATTTGTATTTTAGCTGAGAGTGAGGAATAGTCGTGTAAATAAGGGTAATAACAAAATTACCGAACACAGAGAAATCTTCCAAAGGGAAATTCAAAACTCATAAATCAATAAACAGTCAAAATCGGTCAACAACCGGGAAACTGAGAAACCGCAACGGCCCTGACTTGGTACAGGCATTTCTAAAGAAAGGATAGAGAAGTCAAATGTGTCAATGCTATTGCATGAGGAGAGGGACATAGATAATATGCAATCTAACATATCATTAATTTTATTCAGAATTCAGGTTTGGTTTGAGCGCTGATAAAATACATGATAATAATTTGGAAAGAGGTTTTCTTGGAGCATATAACAGACCCGCAATGTAACGCTGCTTCTAGGGACACTTGTGTAATTTGTCTTCATATATATGGAACATGCAGGCCAGTCGTAAACTTTATAAATTTAACTTTTGTAATTGTATATTATTATTAAGTATTTTTTGTTATTTTTATTAAAGTATAGAAACTTAGTTGATTGTTGCCTGTTTCCTTCTGTTACATAGTTATCTAGAAAAAAAAAGCTTTGGATAATAATTATAATAATTGATGAGCATATTGCGTATTCAGTGTGTCTAAGGTGAGTAGTTGGTAATATTTCGGTGAGTATTACATGTACCCTGTGGTTCAGTATTTTATGGCCCGTATTGGGAGAGTATTCAGTTAATACCTGTTGAACATAAATGAGCTTAAAGCGAACACCGGTTATTTAGGAAGAGATTAATTAAATTTTCTCATTGTGAACTTTCCATTTATATGTAGCAGGTTCACAACAGCAACTGCATATGTAATATATATCATATTGCCTGCGATTGTAATTTAATCAGATAAATTTTCAACATTATAGAGCATCAGCAACATCTACACAGTCAATTAATACATGTTTAAATGAATAATTGGAATTACACGGAATACATTCCGGTCGTTCCTCATTATTTACTAGACTGCTTGATTGATTGATATTTAGCGCCAACTTTGGCAGTATTTCGACTATACTGTTGTAGAATGTTTGAGAAAGGTCAGAAACATCTACTCAGTTACTTAAACCATATTCGACAACACGGTGTTAATGTGCTCTGAAAACTTGCAAAATATGCAAAACTCCCTACTATCGTTGTACCCATAAGTGTAACACAATCCAATGTCGGATGCAGCTCTCCCCGTTTCATCCATACCATACCTCCTCCTAGTGGACTGATGAGTGGCATAGAGGAAAACTAGGTGTTCTTACCTGGTCAGCAGCCTTGCACATACTTCGAAACTTGATACTCTACCATCAGTCTGACAATCGCCACACGAGTCGCTACCATTCGACCTTTGTTCACTGCATGGACGACAATCGACATCAGCATCGTCAAAGGCCTATAACTCCTCCACGGTTCGATCTTGACCTAGGTCTAGTCAATAAGTCGCAAAATCCAGAGATTCATCCGAAATGCTAATGTATCATGCTTCTAGCGCTTACAAAATATTCCTACACCAACAGAGGAGCCACGAACATCAAAACCTATGCAAGCATCATGAACATCATCAACACTGCACCCATATTAACAATAAGGTCATCTGATTTGTGAAACACCAAAAGAATAGTCAACCACTACACTGGGTAATAGACCTATCACCAATAACTGGGGATAGGGAACCCTCAGAAAATCATGTGTATCCTCGACTACAGATTCAGTAGCAACGACATCAGTAAATCGGTTATCCAAATTCACAAAAGGTTCATCAGATAACTGTGAAACCAAAGACATAATCAACCCGGCAATATCTGGAGATAGGCAGCTCTCAATATGTTGAGACTAGTGATAGGGGTGTGACTAGCAATATGACGATTAAAAGTAGATGTAATGCTAATATAAGTGGGGCAGGTCTAATTGGCCGATTAGCGGTGACTCTCAATGAAGAGAAGGTGGGACTAAATTCGGATTATTTAGTCAACTGTGATATTTATAACTTTTGTTGATAAACCTCAAATATCACCGGGTTTGTAATAAGAATAACACGATGGGTGGTACAATTTGAACAGGAACTGCCTACCCTTCCGGAGCATCTGAGTTCACCTCAGGCTTTTAGTGGAGTTCGTGTTACTCGATCTTTAGTTTAATGCTGTGTAGATCGTTGTTTGTCCTTTTATCATTTGACCGTTGTGTTGTCTGTTCTTCTTCAATTTACAGATTCGTTTCTGATTGCCCTTTTGGTATCTTCAAACTCTTCTTATAACTAATTCACAATGCAGCATAGGAGTGTTCGCTAAGCTGATATGTGATGTAATAATCCCTAATTAGTAATGATTTATTGGTGGTCAGTTTGTTATTGCATATGCATGTCTTCTCTGTACCGTTGTATAATGTTTATGATACATAAAGATGTTTTTTGTATGAATAAAACAATTTAAGGCTATATGGTCATATATTATTAATATGCATATAATTTTATTCTCTAAACCAATTTTACAAATATTACAGAGTAAGATAATTCAAATTAATACAAAGTAAATACATATCATTACATTATTATCAAGCTTATTGGTGTGAATTAAATACTAATAGAGGTGTCATTGTTTTATTTTTTCAAGGTAAGTTATTTTCTTATCGATCAATCGTCGGCATAAAGAACAGTAAATAACTTAACATCAATTTGTAATTCGCTATCAAAATCTTCGGGAAAACACCTTGTGCATTTTTGCTTGTCAATAAGGGTTTTTGAATTATTTAGATATAATGCGAAGCAAGAGATGCATGGACACCTTGTCTATCACCGTTTAAACTTTGGAAGAAATTTGAAACACAATCGGTATAGACAATTCTTATTTTTAAATTTTTATACATTTTACGCTTTATATTACACATAAGTAGCCTGTACCATAAACCATCACGCCACACAGTTTCTAAAGCCTTTTTAAAGTCTATATATGCACAAAAAGTTACTTTTTCTTCAGTTCTAGTAACTCTAAGAGGCCATATATAACAACAAAAGTAATTATGAGTGGGGTGTGAACATCAGAATAATTTGTATTTGATTTGACTATATATCTAATATTTCCTACTCGTCCATTCATAATAAAAGAGCTGTTTTGTCCCTTGCAAAGATTAATCAATAGTTTCCCAGATTTGTTTTTTCCTTTGGCGAGTCCAAGCTTTTTGAGTGGGAAATTTGACTCAGTTGAAAAAGAGCTACAGTTTTCTAGTAAATATTTGTGCTCGTTTGGAAAAAAGTTTTCTGTAAATACCGAAAAATCGTTAAGCTCATCTATCCTTGCATTGGAATTACCCGCCCAAGATATATATTTATACAACCTTGAGAAATATCATATATAGAAATCTATGTCATTGAATGCTTCTTGAGACGAGTACGAGGTGCATTCTGGTGGTATATAAACAACACCAATTAAAACATCTTCATCTAATTTAAATACCGTGGATGACATCTTTACCCAAAATACAAATTTACTGTCATTTTTTATTATAATAGTTTAATACATTTATCTAAATTTTCCTTATATCCAAGGTCAACCCCGCCCCATTTTCTATGTGTAACAACCTCTTTACATCTCACACATTACAAACTTAGATTGCTTTACGTTATATGTGTCTGTATAGTGGTGTCCAACACATGTGTACTCAATGTTGCCAGTTTCTCTGGATTGTCAATTTTTGATTGCCCTTCGGTATTTTTTAACGTTCATTTAATAAATTAGACATATTAAAAAAAGAACATATTTCTAAAATTCATGCTCATTCTCTTCAAAGAACAAATGGTAAACATTGGATAGTTTGAAGGACACATCCTTTCAATTTCAGATATTTCATCAACATGACAACCATAACCATTCATATATTTTTCAGTTATTGTTCACTCATTCATATAATGAGGCCAAATTAATAGTTTTATTCCAGAAAGGTGTCGTGGTCACTAAACTATATATGTACATTGATAAATTTCCTGTAGTATATGGAAATAAATATATTCAGTCTGTATTTTGTAGTATCCAATCCAAAAATGACGGATGGAGGATATTTACAGTTGCCTTCTTTACTTTTGTTGGAAAACTGAAATGATAAGAAGTTATCACTGATCAATTTATTCTGATATCATATATACCAAACGCATTCATTCTACATGTTTAAATTGTTTATACCAGAAAGAAAGTTTAATATAATGTTATTGCTGATGGGTAAACATGTTATTCAGACATCACAGAAGGAATACATCATATCGAGGCATGCATACCTTATATGTTTAGTAAAACCAAGTAGATTAACACTCACGTTTTGGTGCATATAATACTCATAATTTGATATGTCACCTCACATTAATATTTGTACTCTACAGTGCGTCATGTATTGTCTAAGAACAGTTACCAAAGGTGTAATCATAAGATGTAAAACGAAGGATAGACAACACAATCGCCAACAGAAAAAATGAGAAAAATACAAACAACGATCTACAAAGCACTACACAAAAAACGAAAGATTAACTAATGCAGCGGATAACTCCGATATTGTGTGTACATTTTTCCGTTATTATGCTTTAGATTTACCACTGAGAGGGTTG
>MJUT01006190.1:5390-17709 GCA_002080005.1 Gigantidas platifrons | reverse complement strand
CAAGCAACTGGTAAACTTTATCACTTGTGGCTTCGAGTCGAGTGCACCCTTTTTTATACGCCCGTCTTTAAGACGGGACATATTATGGTATACCAATGTCCGACTGTCCGTCCGTTTGTTTCACATGTCACGCTCTAACTTAAGAACCCCTTGGCCAATTCACTTCAAATTTCACAGAGTTATTGGAATTGATGGTCTTAAAGTCTGTATACTTTATGGTGAAATTTCTAATTTTCATTCCAGAGTTATGGGACTTTATTCATCAAATTGTACGTGATTTTAAGGCAATTTTTCGTATGTCGCACTGTAAATTGAGAACCCATTTGCCAATTCACTTCAAACTTCGCATAGTTATTGGAATTGATAGTCTTATGGTCTGTATACTTTTTGGTGAAATTTCAATTTTTCATTCCAGAGTTATGGGACTTTATTCATCAAATTGTAGGCGATTTTTTGTATGTCCCACTGTAAATTGAAAACCCCTTTGCCAATTCACTTCAAACTTCGCATAGTTATTGGAATTGATAATCTTATGGTCTGTATACTTTTTGGTGAAATTTCAATTTTTCATTCCAGAGTTATGGGACTTTATTCATCAAATTGTAGGCGATTTTTTGTATGTCCCGCTGTAAATTGAGAACCCCTTTGCCAATTCACTTCAAACTTCGCATAGTGATTGGAATTGATAGTCTTATGGTCTGTTTACTTTTTGGTGAAATTTCAATATTTCATTCCAGAGTTATGGGACATTATTCATCAAATTGTAGGTGATTTTTCATATGTCGCGCTGTAAATTGAGAACCCCTTGGTCAATTCACTTCAAAACTGTATACTTTTTGGTGATATTTAGATTTTTCATTCAAGAGTTATGGGAAAGAAAGTCTTTACAAATATTGTATGAATGTTGGCGCAGCTGTTTATTGTAATTTACAAAGCCGGGCACGAACCTATGCCTTATAAACTATCTAATAGACCATTTGCATACGTCTGACTTGATAAGTAGAAAATTATACGTTTTTACACATTTTAATTGGAGTTATTTCCCTTTAAGATGGCCAAAAGGTCTCCTTTTATGCAAAGTTAATGAAAATAACAGTTATTTCTCCCATAATCTATATAAAATTTTAATGGTGTAGAACTTGTGAGTTTTTTAGATACTACATTGATAAAAATTATCCTAGGTTCAAATATTTACCTGTTATAAGAAAATTTTACTCAAATACTTTGTCCTTTTCATTGCTCAAGATTGCTAGTCATTTTTAGAAAGGGTACCATTTTACCAATGATAAGGGAAATAACTCCAATAAAAACTGTCTAATTTTAGAATCAGATCGGGACTGTGCAACAGGTCTATTAGATATCATTTCAATCTCACACATTTTACAGGGTAAAAGTAAAAATATCAGTCCATATTCAAAAGAATATGTAATGTCAATTAAAGGGTTAAGGGATGCAGTCCTCACAATGAGCACCAATCCTCCGGCCCAAGACCAGTAAAATTATATAAAAATAAATTCAAGAATTTGATTCGGACCAGTAAATTCAAATTTTCATTTTGAGGACTAGGGATGTTCTTAGTAAGTAAAGGGAAATAAAAATAGTGATTTGAAATGAAAAAATATATATTACGGTAATTAAGCAAGTGAGTGATTGTTGTTTAATGCCAATTCAACAATTTTTCAGCTATATCATGGTGAGAACAAGTTAATTTTCAGTGAGATGAGGATGAGGTCCGCTTTGTACTAGACCAACACGCCTAGATGGATTTTTATAGTGCTAGCTCACTGAAACAACAGTCCGCGGATAGAGATGTCAACACATTATTCTGATTCCGAGCCAACCACAGTCTTTGCTCTTTCTTCTTAATGCTGCTTGCTTTGCGGAGAAGCAACAAATACCAATTTCATAGTCTTTGGTTGGACCCAACCGGGGCTCGAACCCACGATCTACCGCACTAGAGGTGAGCACGCTAACCATTACGCCACCGATACGGTTATATTAATTAAGCAGAACAACATATGTTATGCAAATTATATTTAGGAATTTTACAATCCATTTTCAAGAAACATTATATAAATGTAATCATATACAGTAAGACCTGTCTAAACCGAACCTATTTGGACCCAACGTTTGTGTTAGTAACAGACAGCCTAGGTGTTTTAATTATACTTGTTAAAGTAACAAAGATTTCCTACATTGGGTTTTAATGATTGATTTTTGGTGTTTAATGCCACTTTCAGCAATATTTCAGCTATATCATGGTAACCAGTTTTAGTAGTGGAAGAAGCCGGAGTACCCAGAGAGAACCACCGACCATGGGCAAGCAACTGGTAAACTTTATCACTTGCGGCTGCGAGTCAAGTTCACAATTTTTTGTAATTTACAAAGCCGGACCGTATTGGTGATAGGCTTGTATGAGTTGTTAGGTAACCCAACTACCTAACTTATTGAGCCACCCTGGCCCTCCTACGTTGGGACTTCATTTAAATTTCTGTTTATACAGGATTCTAGTTTATTCAGCGTAAGTTTCACTGTATTTTTTCAAATATTCTACACATTTATTTTTGTTTTGTTGATTAGCCACTGATTCTACTCGGTGCTCACTATATATTAGAGATTCAAATATGAATGTGCCTGCCATCATAGAAAAGTTGGAACAGGTGAAGATTAGACTTAATGAAGGGTCTTTTAATCAGATAAAACTGCTGGAAGCTGAAACTGGAAGTCTTGTTCTTCACGTTGATATAAATAACCTTTGCTTCATAACAAAAGATTCTCTACACAAAGCGATTGCAGAATTTCTACATAGAGTGTTTACCTCCATCAGTGGTAATCTAGACCAAAATGTTGTAGAAGTAGTTTTAACTGAATGTGACAGTTATATTATCTCAGGTTGGTTTATCATTATGTACATTTAAGCCTTGAATTAATTGTCTTCAGGTCAAATGGAACCACATTACTAAGTGAATTAATGTATTCATACAGGACCATAGTGCATTCAAACATAAAAATGCTCTCATTGTTTCTACATAAATTTTTATTCTGGAAAAATACTAAAGACAACCATTTATGGAATTTGACTTTTGTAATTAACTTCTTCCGGTGACATAGTTTACAAGGAACGCTAGTGAGATCGACACAGGTATTTTATGATTTTGTGACCATTTTACTTGTTTAAGTTGCTAAAATCAAAATACCATAAAATTGGAAAATACAAGTAACTTAATCGCAACACTATACAAGAAAAACAACTGCGAACATGAAGGTTAGTGGATTTTGTTATGACATGCATTTCCAATACTGATTTCCACTTTAAAAAATAAGTTAGATTTTTATTCTTGAATTGCAATAATTCATGAAAATCATAGTTTGTATAAGGTTTTAACATGGATAACATTAGTTCCGTTTCATTTTATCCCTCACTATTGCTGGTGATAAAATTTTACGAATGTAATGTTCCCCATGTTAAAAGTAGATACAAACAATGATTTAATTAGATTGTCAATAGGCCAATCCAGTATTTATACCCCCGCTCCCCGGAGGGGGAGGGGGGTATACTGTTTTACCTCTGTCCGTCCTTCCGTCCGTCCGTCCCAAGATATTTTTCGTCGCATTTTTCTCAGCAACTATTGATGGCAGAAATCTGATATTTGGTCTCAAGCTTCATATAGGTATGCCATATTGTGGGAAGCGTTTTTGAACCCGTCAGATTCCTACTTCCTGTTTGCCGACTTAGTTGGTTTTTATACACATTGAACATATATGCACATTTTTTGTCACATTTTTCTCAGCAACTATTGATGGCAGAAATCTTATATTTGGTCACAAGCTTCATATAGGTACCCCATATTGTGGGAAGCATTTTTGGGCCCATCAGATTCCTACTTCCTGTTTGCCGACTTTGTTGATTTTTATACACATTGAATATGTATGCTCGTTTTCGTCGCATTTTTCTCAGTAACTATTGATGACAGAAATCTGATATTTCATCACAAGCTTCATATAGGTACCCCATATTGTGGGAAGCGTTTTTTGATCCGTCAGATTCCTACTTCCTGTTTGCCGACGTAGTTGGCTTTTATACACATTTAACATATATATGCTCATTTTTCGTCACATTTTTCTCAGCAACTATTGATGGCAAGAATATGATATTTGGTCACAAGCTTCGTATAGGTATGCCATATTGTGGGAAACGTTTTTGGATCCGTCAGATTCCTACTTCCTGTTTGCCGACTTTGTTGATTTTTATACACATTGAACATATATGCTCATTTTTCGTCACATTTTTCTCAGCAACTATTGATGGCAGGAATCTGATATTTGGTCACAAGCTTCATATAGGTACCCCATATCGTGGGAAGCGTTTTTTGATTCGTCAGATTCCTACATCCTGTTTGCCGAACAGCGGGGGTATCATATGTGAATATTAGCTCACAGTTCATCTTGTTTTATCTACACAATTTATTGTTTGTAAATTAGTTGTTGTCATGAATATAACTGAAATACTGCTCTTCACTTGGTGTTAAATAACTATTGAGCAAATAGAGTACCAGTATTATTGAATAAATTTATAATTTTCTTATACATTTTTATTTTTTTATAAATATCTTTATATAAATTAATTAATTTGATGTGTTTAAGACATTTTGATTGGATAAAAAATTGATGTTATTTTCCATAAACAAAATTTTTAACCGGAAGTCACATGTTGGGGTCTCAATTGGGAAATTTTTTAATTTTAATTCTTTTTAAGCAATTATTATCCATCAAAATATTTTTAGGACAAGAAAATAAACCACATTTTTGAGTTTATTTCTTCATGAACCGAAAAAAATTTGAGATTAATCATTAACTAAACAAATTAATTTAACTTGAACAGTTTTTAAAAAGTTGGCCAATGGAAAAATAGATTTGGTCTCTAAATGACAAAACATCATGTTAGGGCAGGAAAATTATTTTTATCTTGCAGCTCCTGAAATACGATAAAAAGTCATATATAACCCACACCTTTGTATAAGTCCCAGAATAATTATTGGAGGTTAAAAAACAGCAAAAAGTTCTTTCACATAAAATATTTGCAATCTGATTAAAATATCATCTCCCCTTTACCAACACAGCGTGGGAGATATGGAGAAATCACGTTACGGGTCATATGCGAGTGACCCTGTGTCGTGAATTTTTAATGATATGATAAATATGGGTTATGACTTTTTTCTACCAATCAGATTGCTCGTAGTAAACAAAGCAATTTGCTTTTAAATTTTAACGCTTTCATAGTCTCCTAATTTCCATTTCATTGGACGGTAATATAGGGTGACTCGTGGTTGGCTTTCCTTAGATCTTACATGCCATGACATATCAATAAGAAGGGCCTGGGTGGCTTAATGAGTTAGGTAGTTGGATTACCTAACAACTCATACAAGCCTATCCCCAGTACGGTGTGGGTTCGTGCCCGGCTTTGTAAATTACAAAAAAGGTGCACTCTACTCGCAGCCGCAAGTGATAAAGTTTGCCAGTTGCTTGCCCATGGTCGGTGGTTCTTTCCGGGTACTCCGGCTTCTTCCACCACTAAAACTGGTCGCCATGAAATAGCTGAAATATTGCTGAAAGTGGCATTGAACACCAAAAATCAAATCATCATATCAATAAGAGGATCAAGTGAGAGATGTGATTTAAATCATCAGATTGAAAATATTTGATGCTTACCGTCATTAGGGTTGCACAATGTGCATTCGTGCATAATGGACTTGTCCTTTAAAATCTGCAGGAAAATGTGATTTCCCAGTCTGAAAAAAGAGTGAAACATATAGTTCTTATTTATAATGTGCACCCCTCCTGCAAAATAAAGAATCTATGTAAAATCTAGCGCATTATACATAGGTCATTACGGCACTATCTTTTTGATTCCATATTCATTTTTAAATCTGTCTTTTTTAGATAATGAAGAGGAAAATGATGAGTATTTAAATGATCAAGAGCCATCAGTATTGAAACTTGATGTGATGGTAAGGAATACAGCTCTTCAAAGTAAGACTGATTTGTACCGAGACGTACATGGTTTTATCAGTAAGGTCCTGGATGTTACGGATAAGGATGTAGAATCAACAAATGGATCACCTCTTGGAGTAATAATGACAAGTCAACACGTTGATGGTATGACTCTGACAGTGTAAACATTCAGCAAATTTATATTTTATAGTTTAATTCCAGGGACTTTTATATGATCTCAAAAATTTTGCAGTTCTGTGTCTTGCTGCTTTATTTATTATAAGTCAAAATGAGGTCAAGTTTTAACAGCAGCTACAATGAGTAGTTTAACATGTTTTCCGTTTTTTGTTATTTTTTTCTTTCAACCGATTTACACTGATTTTGCATATTTTGAGAAAAAAATCACCTTTAAATCTTCTGCTCAGAAACTTGAGCTGAAGTGATCTTACACAAGATGGCTGCCATTCCTATTAGCAGACATTTAAAATGGCAAAAAAAGTATCATCTGAAATTTTTCTACAAATTTAGAAGTCAAATTGAAAACCAGGTGAGCAATTACAGGCTCCTGAGAGCATCTAGTTGTTAAATACTTTGGCACCAAAAATGATGAAATTTCAAAATTTTATCTTTTTATTCTTCATCTAAATTTATTCAGGTTTTCTTTTTTTGCACAATGACCATCTATAAGTTATTGATGACCCATAAAGAAAAATCAGCTATTCCATTTTGAAAAGGACCAAAAAAGGGGGTTCAAATTCCTAAATTTTGCATATTTGGAATGTATGTAAAAAAAATTCTTCCAATTATTATGGGGTTTTTTTCTTTGAATTTAATGTGCTAAGAGATATCGGACAGTATGTCAACATATTTCCTGCATCTTGATTGTAAGAGGCCAGAAAGTGCCAATTCAAAAATTTTAACTTTTTCATCCAATTTTAATGCATTGATTTTCAAAGTGTTCATCTTTATGAATTAGATATGAGTCAATACAAAGAAATTAACTATTTCACTATGAAAAAGAGGCTAAATGGGGGGGGGGGGATCAAAATTTCGAAATTTTGCATATTTGGAAGAAATACACAATTTATATTTGTCATGTAATTTGGACATAATTATTTTTCTGTGAATTGATAGTTGAATTATTTTCAGTTATGTTTCTAAAAACATTGCTTGCCTATGTATATCACTGAAATGTGACCTAGCTTGGTTTCAAAAATTAAAAGGGTTAAAGGGACCAACACCTAAAATAGTCAAACGAGACAAATGCCCAAAATACAGTTGCTGTCTCCAACAAAATACAATGTACTGTGTCCACAATGGCTTCTAATATATACACTTCTTCAACTTTCCTTTTTAGCTCACCTTGCCAAAGGCAATGTGAGCCTTTGCCATCACTTGGCGTCCGTCGTCCATTAACTTTTCACATTTTAATCTTCTCCTCTGAAACCGCTCAGCCAAATGAAGTGAAAGTTGGTAGGAAGCATCTACGGAAGGTCCTCTGTACAGATTGCTCATTCCGTCCCGATCCATTAACAAACATGGACGCCACAGGCCATTCTTGTTTCTGATTGGTTGATTTCTAAAAAATCTTCTCCTCTGAAACTGCTTGGCCAAATGAATCGAAACTTGGTAGGGAGCATCCTTGGAAGGTCCTCTATAAAGATTGCTCATTTCGTCCCGATTTTCATTAACAAACATGGCTGCCACAGGCAATTCTTGTTTCTGATTGGTTGATTTCTAAAAGATCTCTGTTAAAAGAAAGACAACTCTTGTTTAAATATAGATATCTGTATTCAAAATGCAGTTATCTCTATACAGATATTGCTGATTTTTAAAAATCTTCTCCTCTGAAACCGCTTGGCCAAATGAACCGAAACTTGGTAGGAAGCATCTATGGAAGGTCCTCTGTAACGATTGCTCATTTCGTCCCAATCCATTAACAAACATGGCCACCACAGGCGACTCTTGTTTCTGATCGGCTGATTTTTTTTTATTTTTCTCCTCTGAAAGTGCTTGGCCAAATGAACCGAAACTTGGTAGGAAGCATCTATGAGCGGTCCTCTATAAAGAATGCTCATTTCGTCCTGATCCATTGACAAACATGGCCACCATAGGCAATTCTTGTTTCTGATTGGTCGATTTCTAAAAATCTTCTCCTCTGAAACCGCTTGTCCAAATGATCCAAAACTTGGTAGGAAGCATCTATGGAAGGTCCTCTATAAAGATTACTCATTCCGTCCCAATCCGTTAACAAACATGGCCACCACAGGCGATTCTTGTTTCTGATTGGCTGATTTTTAGCTCACCTGGCCAAAGGCCATGTTAGCTTTTGCCATCACTTGGCATTCGTAGTCATCTGTCTGTCCGTCCGTCCGTCCATCCATTGTACGTCGTAAACTTTAATCTTCTCCTCAGAAACTACTGGACCAATTGCAACCAAACTTTGGTGGAATGGTATTTGTATGGCCCTCTTCCATTAACAACTATGGCTGCCATAGGAAATTCTTGTTTCTAATTGATCGATTTCTAAAAATCTTGTCCTCTGAAACCGCTTTGCCAAATGAACCAAAACTTGGTAGGAAGCATCTGTGGAAGGTTCTCTATAAATAGTGCTCATTTTGTCTCGATCCATTAACAAACATAGCCACCACAGGCAATTCTTCTTTCTGATTGGTCGATTTCTAAAAATCTTCTACTCTGAAACAGCTTGGCCAAATGAACCGAAACGTGGTAGGAAGCATCTATGGAAGGTCCTCTCTATGGGAATTGCTCATTCCATTTTGATCCGTTAACAAACATGGCCATCATAGGTAATTCTTGTTTCTTATTGATTGATTTCTAAAAAGCTTTTCCTCTGAAACCGCTTGGCCAAATGATGTGAAACTTGGTAAGAAGCATCTATGGAAGGTCCTCTATAGAAATGCTCATTTCGTTTTGATCCATTAACAAACATGGCTGCCACAGACAATTCTTGTTTTAGATTGGTCTAATCTTCTTCTCTGAAACTGCTTTGCCAAAATGAACCGATATTTGGTGGGAGGCACCTATGGAAGGTTCTGTATTAAGTTTCCTCAAAGCAGAATGAAAGGTGAGCGACACAGGCTCAGCTCAGTGCTGAGCCTCTAGTTTTGACATGCTGCTGTCACATGATATTTATTAAATAATTGTAATGCATTCTGTATTTTTTCAAGATATGGCCAGCCCTACAACAGATGAACAACCTCAGAACAAAGAAAGACCGGATACAAAAATGACAGACATTTCTGACAAGTTTTGCTCCATATGTGATGTGACTTTTACGTCCACCATTCATGCGAAGGATCATTATTCAGGGAAGGGACACAAACGAGCGCTGATATTAAAGGAGACCATGGCAGATGATTTGTTTTGTAGTCTATGCCAAATTACATGCTCTGGTCCAGAGAATATGAAGTTTCATAAAAATGGAAAATCACATAGGAAAAGAGAGGAAGAATCGAGGTCACATGTTAGCATTAATGAAGAATATGTATCAAGAGTTAAAGGAGAAGGTCAGTGGTTTGAATAATATGCAAATTCATTTAGAAGGACAGTCACACAAGAGAAAAGAGAAAGAAAAATTTTCTGAATCCACTGTAGTAGTTGATGATATTGCTGTGGAAAAAGATGAAGAGTATGATGATGATTCTTTAACATGCAAAATTTGTCAAGTCAAATGCAGTAGTGCTGAAAATTTGCAGGATCACTTACAGTGAAAATCACACAAAAAAAGCAAGGCAGGAAAATTGTTTTTATCTTGCAGCTCCTGAAATACAATAAAAAGTCATATATAACCCGCACCTTTGTATAAGTCCCAGAATATTTATTGGAGGTTAAAAGACAAAGTTCTTTCACATAAAATATTTGCAATCTGATTAAAATATCATCTCCCCTTTACCGACACAGCGTGGGAGTTGTGGAGAAATCACATTACGGGTCATATGTGAGTGACCCTGTGTCGTGAATTTTTAATGATATGATAAATATGGGTTATGACCTTTTTCTATCAATCAGATTGCTCGTAGTAAACAAAGCAGTTTAATTTTAAATTTTAATGCTTTCATAGTCTCCTAATTTCCTTTTCATTGGACGGTAATATAGGGTGACTCTTAAGGGTGTAGACCTGGGTTACCCTAAAATTTTCCCATCATTCAATTTTTTTTATATTTGCATCATGGTATAGTTATGTCTAAATACATTATCTGCCAAAGTTTCAAAAAATTTCACCGTGCCGTTTTCTCCATAGCACATCCTAAATATAGCCATTTTGGGGGTATTCTTGACGCCAGATGGTAATACTAGTTTCGGAAGATTCTAATAGATATGCACATTTATTTCTGATTGAAAGGGAATATTTTAGCTTTAATACACTTGAGAGTGTTGTTGTTGAATAAATATGAAATATCTAGCATATCTGAATATCCTGTTAGGAGATAATCACGTGTAAAACAGTGGAAGCTGCAAAAAAGGGGGGATGCTCTGAGGACCATTTTGGTATTAAAATTCGGATTAAAAAAAATCCTGTCAATTAATTTCCACCAAAAAATGTCACACTTAAGAATAGAAATATAGACATCAAATTTTACAAACTTTTACCATCAGATTTTTAAAATATTTAAATTTATGTTTTTCATGGATGGCACCCAAAAAAAAATGAAATTGTCAAGGAAAGTTATCACCCACCCATCCTTTGCTAGTCTCTTTGTTTGTGAGATCAAAAATAACTAGTTACCAATAACAAAAAGCTTATGAATTCTTATAATTGACACAGTGGATGTCCAAATTACCAAATGACTGCATTTGTCTTTTTTATTTTCAGGTCGGCTGGGGAGGGGTGGTTTGAGGGTGACTCTACTTGATTAATTCATTACAACAACAACAAAAAACCAAAAAAAACACAGACAGCCACCCAGCGGTATTGTTTAATTCCTTCAAATTTGTGCTCCAGTTGTATTCGTTTGATTCTGGTTATTCTTTAATTGTCTTAGGAGAAGGGGGTATAAGAGAGAATCAGATATTACAATTTTTTACCAAACATAGCTTTCTATCTTTTTACTACCATAAAATGAATTTGCTCTATAGTTTCATGATATTTAAGATTCTGGTGTATATGTTTAATTTTTTTTTTTGACAAACCTTGAAATTCAATAGAAAAAGGTTGCCACACAAATTGTGTTACATTTCTGGCATTTTTGACAACATATTTCGATGAACATTTGTTTTTAAAAGAGATATTTCAATGATATTTTGTGGGCACCGGAAATGGCATATAATAATAACACACTGCCTGACACTGGCATAAGCAACAATAAGATATAAAAATACAAGGAGCACAGCTATGGAAAGGTAAAAGGAAAAGGAGCCATTTTTTAAACTGTATACAATGTATACAATTTTTGTCACCAAGAAGCTTGGAATTGAGGGGGAATTTTCAAATGCACAAATGATCATATATTTGAGAAGACACTGAAAATAGTTATTTCCCATATCCCAGGCCTACACCCTTAATTGGCTTTCCTTAGATCTTACCTGCTGTGACATATCAATAAGAGGATCAAGTGAGAGATGTGATTTAAGTCATCAGATTGAAAATATTTTATGCTTACTGTCATTAGGGTTGCATAATGTGCATTCATGCATAATGGACATGCATAACCCCACCCCCCCCCCCCTCTTGGCCTTGGTCAAAATTTCGAAATTTTGCATATTTGGAAGAAATATACAATTTATATTTGTCATGTAATTTGGATATGATTATTTTCCTGTGAATTGATAGTTGAATTATTTTCAGTTATATTTCTAAAAACATTGCTTGCCTGTGTATTTCACTGAAATGTGACCTAGCTTGGTTTCAAAGATTAAAGGGTTAAAGGGACCAACACCTAAAATAGTCAAACGAGACAAATGCCCAAAATACAGTTGCTGTCTCCAACAAAATACAATGTACTGTGTCCACAATGGCTTCTAATATATACACTTCTTCAACTTTCCTTTTTATCCCCCGACGCTTCGTCGAAGGGGACTATAGAAATGGGTATCGTCCGTCCGTCCGTGTGCTTTTTGGTTTCCAGATGATAACTTGTGAATGAAAAGTCAGATTGAAGCTAGGTTTGGTATGTAAGTGTATCTTATGAATATCTAGGTCAAGTTCAATAATGTTAATTTTTCGACTATTTTTACTAGAGTTGTGCCCCTTTTTATACCTCAAAATTGCTAAATATTTGGTTTCCAGATGATAACTTGGGAACAAATAGTCAGATTGAAACTAGGTTTGGTATGTAAGTGTATCTCATGAATATCTAGGTCAAGT
>MJUT01006185.1:0-17705 GCA_002080005.1 Gigantidas platifrons | reverse complement strand
GTCCAGGTGGAGTGACATGTATACTTGTGTGTCCAGGTGGAGTGACATGTATACTTGTGTGTCCAGGTGGAGTGACATGTATACTTGTGTGTCCAGGTGGAGTGACATGTATACTTGTGTCCAGGTGGAGTGACATGTATACTTGTGTGTCCAGGTGGAGTGACATGATACTTGTGTTTTCAGTGTGTTAGCTCTATAAAATACAAGTATGCATGTTGGTCTAGTGTGCCTTTTTTTCAGATTTTGGATTGTCACAGCTCAATATCATAATGGTCATTAACTAGTTAAGCATGGTGTTTTTTAATCTGTACAAACTTGAATCCGCATATCATAATGAAGTTTCATGCTTTCTTCAAAATTTATTCTGATATAATATTAATGTTGCTGGTCCATACCAGTTCGTCAAACAACTGCCAATAGAGAGATATGCAGATACACTTTGGTATCTTAATTTGTTTAAAAAAGTTTATATCACACATAATTACGATTACCACCACATACGGAATTCTATTACTGGATCAGTAGTTTCATTTCTTTGTCTTATTTTTTATTTTAGAACTATTCAATGACATGAATGAATGATTGTCAAAATTCCTACAAATTGGTTTTTTTTTGTACACTTTTGTCGGAGTTGATTCTAATAATTTTTTTATTCTTATTTTTTAAACAGCAATAGATTGGCATACTAAAATATTGATAAATAACATATGTTCTAAACACACTGCTTTATCCCTTTAATTTTTCTTTTATTTGTAAAACCCGATTGTTTTAATTTATATATAAATATCTCTAAGGGTCTCTTAGTAGAGGATTTTAATATATAAAATATGTTCATGCCACGATATAGCTGAAATACTGCTAGACTTGGCGTGAAACACCAATCAATCAATCAATCATTAACCAATAATCATTGTCACAGTATACAAAGTAACATATACATTTTTTTTTGTATTCTTCAGCAAATTAAACAGTAAAACAAACAAATTTAAAGAAATGCACTTCTCAGAATTTCCTCCCATTACTATCAATCCCTAACTTCCATAAAATACTTCTAAATGGATCTCAAAATGTACCCACAGACTAAAATCTATAAACTCTAGATCTGGTACTTGATGGCATTCTAATAAATGTATACAAACCATTAGCAGTTCCATTTCCTATAACTGATGTAAAAGTCTTATCTTTAGAAGCTAATGTGACCTGGTAATCTGCCTTTATCTCATCGTCATCATCGTGAAATGATATACAGAATTCCTCTTCTGAACCCTGCCATAGATTACGGGGAGCTGTAAACAGGAACTTCCTGAAATAAACGAGAACAAAATGTTCAAGTCTGTACATTTGACTACTGGTAGTAAGTTTGTTTCTTCTGTTTATTATTCTAATTTAAACAGAAAAAAATTGGTATTACTGTAGTAACTAGATATCATCGAGATGGAATCCATCTCTGTGGGCCCCACCATAAATAACCTGTGGTAAAAAATTTGTAAGGACAGACTGATGTTAACTTCAGTAATAAAACACTTTTGGAGATAATTGATTCATTTGAAAAGTATAAAGTTCAAGATCAATAGTTGATTTTTCCCTGTATCGCCTAGCTTTGCCCTGCTGGATTTAGTGTTGTATTTATGGATCAAGTAATACCAATCCATCAAGTGGTTTCAGAGAAGAAGATGAAAATGTAAAAAGTTAACAGTTTGTTACGGTAAAATCACTAATTTGACCTTGAGATCAAAGTTCAAGGTCAAAGACCACCAACAATGGTACGCAACACATGACATCGTCTGGAGGTGGTCTACCTACATGCCAAATTTGCAAAGCCTGTCTTGAACAACATAAAAGTTACAGCCCAGACACGATTTCTTATGGATGCACAGACCAGTTTGACCTTGAGGTCAAAGTTCAAGGTCAAAGGTCACCAACAATGGTACGCGACACATCGTTTGGAGGTGTCTACCTACATGCCAAATATGCAAAGCCTGTCTTGAACGACAAAAAAATTACAGCCCGGACACAATTTGTTACGGACGCACGGACCAGTTTGACCTTGAGGTCAAAGTTCAAGGTCAAAGGTCACCAACAATGGTGCACGACACATCGTCTGGAGGTGGCCTACCTACATGTACATCCCAAATATGAAAAGCCTGTCTTGAACGACAAAATAGTTACAGCCCGGACACGATTTGTTATAGACGCATGGACCAGTTTGACCTTGAGGTCAAAGGTCACCAACAATGGTATGCGACACATTGTCTGGAGGTGGTCTACCTACATGCCAAATATGAAAAGCCTGTCTTGAACGACAAAACAGTTACAGCCTGCACATGATTTGTTAGATGCACGGACCAGTTTGACCTTGAGGTCAGAGTTCAAGGTCAAATATGCAAAGCCTGTCTTGAACAACAAAAAAGTTACAGCCCGGACACGATTTGTTATGGACGCACGGACCAGTTTGACCTTGAAGTCAAAGGTCACCAACAATGGTACGCAACACATCGTCGGGAGGTGGTCTACCTACATGCCAAATATGCAAAGCCTGTCTTGAACGACAAAAAAGTTACAGCCCTGACACGATTTGTTATAGGCGCACGGACCAGTTTGACCTTGAGGTCAGAATTCAAGGTCAAAGGTCACCAACAATGGTATGCAACATGTCGTCTGGAGGTGGTCTACCTACATGACAAATATGCAAAGCCTGTCTTGAACGACAAAAAAGTTACAGCCCGGACACGATTTGTTATGGACGCACGGACCAGTTTGACCTTGAAGTCAAAGGTCACCAACAATGGTACACGACACATCGTCTGGAGGTGGTCTACCTACATGTACATCCCAAATATGAAAAGCCTGTCATGAACGACAAAAAGTTACAGCCCGGCCACGATTTGTTATAGACGCACGGACCAGTTTGACCTTGAGGTCAAAGGTCACCAACAATGGTACGCGACACATCGTCTGGAGGTGGTCTACCTATATGCCAAATATGAGAATCCTGTCTTGAATGACAAAAAAAGTTACAGCCTGCACATGATTTGTTAGATGCACGGACCAGTTTGACCTTGAGGTCAGAGTTCAAGATCAAATATCACCAACAATGGTACGCAAGATATCGTCTGTAGGTGGTCTTCCTACATGCCAAATATGCAAAGCCTGGCTTGAACGACAAAAAAATTACAGCCCGGACACGATTTGTGATGGACACACGGACCAGTTCGACCTTGAGGTCAAAGGTCACCAACAATGGTACGCAACACATTGTCTGGAGGTGGTCTACCTACATGCCAAATATGCAAAGCCTGGTTTGAACGACAAAAAAGTTACAACCCGGACACGATTTGTTATGGACGCACGGACCAGTTTGACCTTGAGGTCAAAGGTCACCAACAATGGTACGCAACATTGTCTGGAGGTGGTCTACCTACATGCCAAATATGCAAAGCCTTTCTTGAAGGACAAAAAAGTTACAGCCCGGACACGATTTGTTATGGACACACGGACCAGTTTGATCTGGAGGTCAAAGTTCAAGGTCACCAACAATGGTACGCGACACATCGTCTGGAGGTGGTCTACCTACATACCAAATATGCAAAGCCTTTCTTGAACGACAAAACAGTTACAGCCTGGACACAATTTGTTACGGACGCACGGACGGACAGATTGATCACTATAGGGCGTTCGCCACAAAGTGGCGGGGCCCTAATTACATTTTGTATACAAAGCATAAAACAGTTATCATAAAGCCTTTATTACATATAAATACTTAACCACTATCTGTTAAGGGCCTTCGTTGTCTTGATCATATGGTAGTTGGATTTACAACTACATGTGCAATCAGTGACTATCACCACTATTAAAGTTGTGAGTTTGAATCCCACTCATGGCAAAGTGTATTCGATACAACATTATGTTATAAAGTTTGTCAGTGACTTGCGGCAGTTTAATGGTTTTCTCCGGGTACTCCGGTTTCCGCCACCAATGAAACTGACTGCCATGATATAACTGAAATATTGTTGAAAGTGGCGTTAAACACCATAACCCCTAACCCATTATCTGTTAAATAATATTTATCTTCACAGAAAATAATATGTCAATGTATCACCAGTGACCACCATCATGATCAGATAGATTTGTATCTTTCTTTTGAGCCTTTGTCATGGCTCAGAGTTACATTATGAGATGAAATGAATATTAGTCTAAGAATTGATAGACACTGTATGTGAAGCATAGAACTTGAATCTCCTCTGTTGCATGTATATCACATCAATTGGTCTAATCCTGCCACAAGTTTGTGCCAGTCTCAAGCCAGGACCTGAATTTCCATCTGCATATAGCTTAGGTCATTTTTATTTTCAATCATGTGTCAATGATTTGAGGACATCGAGGATAGATGTAGTTTTGTTCATATCGGCTGAATTATTTACTAATCACTATTTAAACTTTCTTTCTATGATTGGGAAGTGTGTCATTCAAACTCTAATAATAAACAGGATAAGATTATTAATTTTTTCCAACATAATATTTGTTCAGTTTGATGGAATAGTTTTTCAACATGAGATTGGCATTCCAATGGGTACAAATTCAAACTCTAATAAACATAAACAGGACAAGATCATTAATTTTTTTCAACAACCTATTTGTTCAGTTTGATGGAATAGTTTTTCAACCTGAGATTGGCATTCCAATTGGTACAAATTAAACCAGATGTGCCGGAACGACACGAATGTCCCCGCCGTGAATATTAAGGAGGCTCGCAAATGTTTCCCTCAGTAATAGGCTAAGAATAACAAATGAGTTTAAAGTTGATCTGTAATTTATGATTATACACTCTCATACCAAAAATCAAGTCAATATCTCAAAAATCATAGTGAAATAAAATATAAAGTGGTGACAACTAAATATTTGGCCAAATTCAAAGTCCAAGGGCCATAGCTCGGCCAAACATCATTGGACCGGAACGAAATGTAAACTTGATCTGTAACTCATCATTATACACTCATATACCAAACATCAAGTCAATATCTCCAAGCATAGCGAAAAAAAAGTGGTGACAACTAAATATTTGGCCAAATTTCAAAATATACAATGTACAAAAAAATGTACATGTAACTCGGCCAACAATCCTTGGACCGGAACGAAACATTAACTTGATCTGTAACTTATCATTATACACCCACATACCAAATATCAAGTCAATATCTCAAAGCATAGCGGAAAAAAAGTGGTCGCAACTGTTTGATTCCGGAATTACGTATATGGATAACACTATATGTCCCGGTCACTTACAGTAGTTGCGGGGACATAAAAAGCTGTTTCAAGTACACTTTGCCATGAGTGGGATTTGAACTCACAACTTTAGTGGTGATAGGCACTGAGTGCACATGTAGTTGTAGATCCAACTACCATACCATCACGACTAGGACAGTCTCCAACTAAGATGTAACGTATGTAATTGTAAGTAATAATGATGTATGCAGCCCATATGTGAAAAGACAACATGATTAATCCCTTAGTGGCCTCAATCGTAACTACTCGGCCATTCTCGCTACCCTACAAATAATAGCTCCAATATTGTTAGTGGCTTTACATGAAAACAGAATTTAATTTTCTAAAGTTATAATGTATTCATTGCGTCAATGAACTTGTTCACAGGAAATTACAATTAAAACTTTGTCAGGAGTTTGATGGATATTATAAAGATTGAATTCCTGACAAGTGAAGAGGGAGGAATAAACAACTTAAAACCGGTATGACTATGTACATTTTTGTACATTTTTGTACATTTTACAGTCTTTTGGAACAGTGGTTTAAAAAAATATTTCCAAACATCAGCTTCTATCAGGGATGATTCAGACAAGAAAATATATAACGGAAAATCAATGAAAAATAGCTGAAACCATTTACACCCCATTCAAAACCTCAATTTTGACTTGTTCTAACCTATCCTGCAACCTTCGGAATTTATTTTTCCCAGGAAAATAGCTAAAAATAAGCATCCCTGCTTTATAACATTGTACATGTGTTACTGTAGGTGAACACAATAAAAACAAATCTTAATCCAGTATAACAAAGTTCTGATAATTAATTAAGTATTTATATGTCTGGGTCTTTATCTTAATAAGCTCCATACAAATCTGTCTTTTAAATTTAATCTAAAAATTACTTAATAAGCCCACCATTATAATTGTCCTAAATAATAAAGTTATCTCAAACTGAACATTATGTCAAAGATAAAAGACCTTGACTTGAGAACAATGCTGACACACACTCATTAATAGGTAATTGTTTCCTAATCTGGAGGAGGAGATAAGAAACTTAAGTGTCAAGTGGTCCTTTAATAAATCAAGTATGTCTTACAAATGTTCTCATCTTGACTAACACTAGTAACACAGATTGATGCTGTAATAGAATTATACAAGGCCACAATAACTTACATGTGTACTTAATTCAGCTTGGCCTACAATAAGCATGATAAGTACAATTACATACATGTACATTTTGTATTTTTTAATATATTGTAATTTATTGTGTATGACATAATGTGCTCTAATCAGGGGCCCTGATTTGGAAAATAAAGTATCTTGTATAAGATTTCAATTTAGCTATATATACAAATGTAGATATGCTAGATCAAACATATAAAGGTTTCTAATTCTGTAACAATTTAGGTTCTGATTGAATGACATGGGAAATTTATTCATTGCACAATAATAAACATTTGGACTGGACAAAAGTTACCAACGTAGAAACGTCGTTTCCAATGCATACATGAATTAATACATGCGGTTGACTGAGGTAACCAACAAAACCATGTAGCCGGTCCGAGGTTTTGTTAGGAAAAACCATGCCACCATTGTCAGACACAGTTTAACTGGTCCGAGGTTTTGTTAGGAAAAACCATGCCACCATTGTCAGACACAGTTTAACCGGTCCGAGGTTTTGTTAGGAAAAACCATGCAACCATTGTCAGACACAGTTTAACCGGTCCGAGGTTTTGTTAGGAAAAACCATGCCACCATTGTCAGACACAGTTTAACCGGTCCGAGGTTTTGTTAGGAAAAACCATGCCACCATTGTCAGACAGTTTAACCGGTCCGAGGTTTTGTTAGGATAAATAAACCATGCCACCATTGTCAGACACAGTTTAACCGGTCCGAGGAGTTTGTTAGGAAAAACCATGCCACCATTGTCAGACACAGTTTAACCGAGGTCTAAGGTCTCTATGTCAGAATTACATAAAAAAATATAAAATGTTTCACTATTTGTACATGCTGTGCCGGATTTAGATAAAGTGATGTCCTAGGCTATTCCACTTGTGAGGCCCCTCCCCCCGGATTTAGATAAAGTGATGTCCTAGGCTATTCCACTTGTGAGGCCCCTCCCCCCGGATTTAGATAAAGTGATGTCCTAGGCTATTCTACTTGTGAGGCCCCTCCCATTACCCTACCTTCACGACTGGAGGAAGATGGAAGCGTGCTTAATCAATTTGAAAAAATGCAAGGATGGTGAGGGATGTTTAAAATCCAGCAATATTCTGAAATGGAGTGCAACTGTGTAAGGAAAATTACTGAAGGGTTGTTTAGAAAGTGTAGTAGGTTATGACAGCATAAGTGTGAACGTCCATTAAAAGTGTTAAAAATAACATACACCTTGGCCGGATGCCCCCTAAATTTGGAGGCCCTAAGCTTGAACAGCCTGTAGAGCCTATAGGTGAATCCGTCACTGCCTACATGTATATTAAACCGGATACCACCCAAAAACAATTTTGTTAAATAAATTATATGTTCTCTTACAATATTATAACCCTGTCAAATGACTGTGGTATTATTGGCTTTGACTTTTTCCTTTTAAAAAATAACGTATATACCTACAAGTGTAGAGTGTGTACATGTACATAGCTTGTGTGATTTTATTTCATCAACAGTAAAAGCAGTCCACTGGTCACTATCATTAGTTAATACTGATACAAATTATACAGCTTTAATAGGCCTATTCTTTGAATCACAGAAGCAAATAATAGACCTAAATTGAAATATTTTGGTAGTGAGGTCGTTTTCATAATGAAAAGAACCTTTCCAACCATAATAAATCACATATTGTTATTTAACTTGCCGACTAAAAAAACTTATAAAAAACATATATGATCTATGCACTATATAAAAATCTATTTTGCAGCACCTCACTCCTCATGATAATCTTATTGAAATTAGACTTCCCACGAAATATTCTGCTCTGCATCTCCAGAGGAACGACTTTTGAAGTGGCCACATGATTTTTTTATTTTTTTTTTTCAAATTTGTTATTATAATTATTGTCAAGTCCATGAAAACTCCAAATAAACTAGAAATAATTGCACATGATCTTGTCATCCTTTTGATCAATAAATTAAATATCCTGGTGATTGAGTAATCTCCCTTTTTATTTACAATACAATAGTATACAAATAATTTTGATGACAAAAAGTAACAATTAATAATAGCTTGGTAGCTGACAAAAAGAACAGTTGTATTCTATAGCATACTTACGTTGAAGCGCCTGAGGCACATCTCTTCCAAAGAATACAAAGAAGTATCCCCAACACCAAGCCACCTTTCATGTTTACCGCTTTTCCAAAAATAAAATATTTGTACGTTCTAAAATGATTATATTGCGTTGAGCCTAATTACTGCTTTACAGAGAAACTCCACAAAAACAAAATAGTGCGACTATAATCAATGACTAATCTGATTAAATGGTTGGACCGATTGGGTTAAGAAATATTTATGGCTTACAATTAATTGTGGCTTACATAAATTCAAAGAATTGATAAAATACAAAAACGACCAAAGAATGTCATAATATCGGTACTCCTTGACCCTCTGACGAAAACAAACATATTTTTGTTTTTGTTTACAAGAACTAAGTGTATCATGCTGAGTTAACATAATGTATTATACTTATCATGATAAACACGTGCACCCACACATTGAGAAAACACACCAATTGATTAGTAAACCCGGCAATAACTTCAAGTTAATCATTATTCGTTAGGGAACTTGACATTAGGAACTTTAGGGGAGAAAAGAGGGGGGTATTTTTTTTTTTTTTTTTTTTTTTTTTCTGACGTGAAATTTTATATTGACATCAAAGAGGTACAATAATATGCATTTTCCAACACGAAAATTTTTGCTTTGGCAAACTTTGAAGGGGGGATTTTCCTAGCTGTTTCAAAAATTACTATGCTAAGGTAACTGTAGAAGTGTGTTCATGCTTGTACAAATGTAGAAAGAAGTTTTTTCTATTTGTTTTTTGTTTTTGGGGGTACTTTTTCACGTTCATCCATTAGGAGAAAATCGGCACCAAATTAAACTAACTATAGCTTGAAAATTATCAATGTTATAAAGAAGAAAATATAAAACAACGCTCTGATTTGCAAAAAAATTGCAAAAATAACCACATAAAAGTAGAGCAGGATAATAATAACAGCGAATCATGTAGTCCAGAGATATTTGGTTATTCGAGCATTAAATTTGTCTCCGAGGCAGTGGTTTTCCATGGGACTTCCGGGTTTCCTTCACCAAATGACACCGAATGACTTCCATTTTTATAGAACATAAACAAATCAAATTCAAATCAAATTATTTCATTGCAAATAATACATATGATAGGCATGATCCAAGTATATACAAAATACTACACAATTTTGATAACTGAAATAGTGTTGACCGTACGTTATGCACCCTTGCACGAATTACATGTATTTAATCCATAATACTCAATTTTATTTGTCTGGTACTTGAGAAACTGAATGGACACATTACATATGAATAGTGTGCATCTGCGTAGTGCATGTATTCCGATGAAATAAAGAAATCGTGTAAAGTTTCTTTCCTGAATATTTTCTCATATGTTATTTAGCTGGGGTTTTTCTTAGATAAAAAAAAATATTATTCTGTTGTGGAAATAGTGACATGTAGTCTAACATCTACTGTTAATCTGTCACAATTCTCTTTTATCCTGCAATGAGACGTTTCATTGACCCCATAAAGTGTGTATAGAAACATACTGTATAAAGTATCCCAATACCTTGCTTTTTGTGTATACGCAGAGCGGAGGCTAAAAGTCAAAGATTTTATTGATTCAAAATCCAAAATCTGGATTGTCATCAAACACAATACAAAATAACAAACATTAATGACAAATACTTCTCCGACGTCCACATTTCACCGTGTTGCACATTTCCGTGTATTAAAGAAAAACGGACAACACAATGGCCAAAAGAAAAAGTACATACTGAAAGGATGAACAACGATCTATACAAAACACACACATCAAACTAAAGATCGAGTAACACAAACTCACTAGATGTACTGCTAATTGTAATCAGATTGACAGTTGGTAACCCACACTCTAGAAATTAAATTTAGATCGTGAATTGCTCCCCCTTTACTGGTATGTCTGGGGGATTCAAGATCTAATTTTGATTGGATAAGGTAACCCACGACTGACCACACTCCGACATTTTCCCCTCAGGATAGTATCAGTGTTATGTAACATTATTATTTTTTTCCGGAAATTTTCTCTTTCTCCGATCGGAAAGTTTGTTTTTTCAGTGCTTTTGTAAACAGCAGTCTGTATCTGTATCTGTATCTGTATTTATACGTCGTAGAGTCCCTGCTGGGCTATGAAACGACGGGGAGAGAGCACAGTTAGTCGCTTATGGGGCTGCTACTTGTAGCTAGTAGTCCTTTGAACTCCTCTGTGGTTTTTGTTGTTACGAGACTGTTTTCTAGGTGGTTCCAGTCAATGGCTGTTCTTATGAATAAGGAGTTTTTATGTTGTTCGGTGTTGGAATGTTCGACTACTACGGCGCGTGTGTTGTTTCTGACTTGTGAGTTTATAATGTTCGTGGTTTCACAGTCCTGGAATGTTCTAGCTCTGATGTGTCGCTTAGGTTTTTGGTGTCTTATATATTCATGAGGCGGAATCGCTGGTATCTGCCCCTCAACCACTTTGGAAAAGAATATCAGTCGCTGGTGTTGTCTCCTAGTTTGTAATAGTGGTAGATCTAAGTCTTCTAGCATTCTAGTCATACTTCCTTCTTCTTGTGACTTGTAATCTTTAGTAATAAAACGGGCACCCCTCCGTTGTAGATTTTCCAATTTGTTAATTTCATTTTTGCTATACGGGTCCCAGATGATAGCTCCGTATTCCATTATTGACCAATGTAGGCTGTTTTCTACATTCTCTCGGACAGTGTTGTAAGTTTCTTCTTAGGAAGCCCAAGGTGGAGCTGGCTTTTTTAGTAACGTTGTTGATGTGTTCCTTCCATTTAAGGTCTTCTTGTATTTGTACTCCTAAGTAAGGGTTGGATGGTACTAGATACGATAACGTAACCCTCATTCCGCTTGTGCTCCATTTAGGGTTACGAATCGATCCCATTCAACGTATGGGAGCAGCGCCCGGAGTGATTCACACCGGGCGGTTGTGTGTCCTAATTCCGTTGTAAGTGGTTGGAAAAATTAACGGGGGTGAAAGATACATATATTTAGGTAAACCTTGAGGTGTTAAATAATCGCTGCAGCAATCCATGGTAGACTTATATCCATCTGAAAATTTGAATGCATAAAATCTTCTTTCTGTCCGACATTTTGTTTACAAGTTGCTAGTTCACGCGCACTTGCCTCGTTTTTGAGATATCCTTATTTGGATCAATTTTATAGTAAAACGTAGTAACAGTTTTCCATATTTGGCATATATGGATAGGCTCCGCCCATCGCGAGAGTCTACGTAAGGTGTTATGGCGGACAAGTAACAATTTTCAAATACGAAACCGGTCTTGAAGATAGAAACAGGGATTGTAACACTTATTTCGTATCACCATTACTTAAAAATTGTTGGGAATAATAAGATATGACCAGATATGCAAAAAGAAAGTTGAAATATTCACGGAACGAAAATTTTAATTTGCTCCCATACGTTGAATGAGATCGATTCGTAACCCTAAATGGAGCACAAGCGGAATGAGGGTTACGTTATCGTATCTAGGATGGTACCTGTTCGAGAGTATGGCCATCTAGTTTGTATGAACCTTGTATTTTCTTTCTGAGACTTAGCAAATAACATTTTTTAGCGTTAAATCTCATTCCCCAGTTTGTAGCTCATTTTTCCAGGTTTTGTAGATCTTTCTGTCAGGGTAGCTCCACGCTACATTTCTTATTTTTGCAGATTTTGGAGTGTGCAATGCCTCATATATTTTCTTGTAATAATGTTATTGTATTTTCAGTGGGTAATTAGTGCACAAGGCGTTTTATATGTGCAAATGCTATATTTTTGGTCATCCGGCGAAGTGTCAGCAATAAATGACTAGTTTTAGAATATATGCTCAATCCAATAAGGACAAGCAGTTTTTCTCTCTTATATCTTATATTTTTTGTGGTGAATATTTTATTACTACTTATATAATACTAACCTGAATTTGTTAGTAAGCTACGTTGAGTAGAAATTGGTATTTTCATTTTTTTTTAAATACAGTACTGGTCAAGCATAACTTACATGAAATGTAACACCTCTGTGTGGGTCGTTAGAAAAAATGCAGTACCGAACAGATGTATTGTCAACCATTTTGCTAAATTTTGAATATGCCATTTTGAATACAATGCAATGCTATACACTGGTATTTGTATGAGTTTCAGAGAATATTTTCATCTAGGTGTAATTGGTTTTTCTAGTACTATGTTCCTAATTATTGCTGATACGTATGCATTTGTTGTTAAGCTTATGTCTATTTCTCGATTGTTTTAGTAAATTTGAAATTTTGTAACTTTCAGATGTAACCTTGCACACAAGTATATCACTAGATGTCATTAAACGAATAAACTGCTGCCTCGGTGTTATTCAAAAGGCCAGGGCAGTACAATCAGAGCGTGCTCAGCCGTGTGTTATCGACGAATGCTCAGTGACCGGGGTTCAGTGTGTCTAGAATAATCAATTCAAGGCTAATGATTCGTCTTCAACGCCATAGGACAGCGAGATTAGCCTGGGCTCGTGCACGCAGTCGTTGGAGGCTTCACACGTGGCAGTACACCCTTTTTGTGATGAATCTTGATTTTCACTTCGTTTTAGCGATGGACGTTATCGTGTGTACCGCAGGCATGGGGACCGTTTTACGGACCAGTGTGTGTACGAGTCCGACCGTTTTGGAGGCAAAGTGTTATGGTCTGGACTGGAATTTGTCATTGTGGTCGCACTCAGTTCAAAATTGTTCAAGGAACATTGAATGTCGTAAAGTACAGAGACCATAATCTTGATCCTAGCGTTCTGCCCTTTCTGCAACAGCGAAACTTTGATCACGTCTTTCAACATGAGAATGCAAGATGTGACGTGGCTCGTGTTTGTCAAGATTTTATGAACTAGAATCACATCCGTGTTCTTCCTTGGCCGGCATTAACACCGGACCTGTCACCAATTGAACATTTATGGGATGAACTCGGTAGACGTGTTCGCCACCGTCAAAATCCACTGGCATCACTACAGGAGCTGCGTGACGCACTTGTGCACGAGTGGAACAACATCCCACAAGCCTTTATCCAACGATTGACTAGTTCTATGCGTCAGAGATGCGAAGCTGTCGTTGTTGCAAGAGGTGGTCACACACGTTACTGAACACCGCAAACCTCCATACTGTATGACAATTTCTGTCTGTTCGCGATTTGTTCTAATAATGATGTTGAGAAATGTTGTTGATATTGTCTTATCTGTTATGCCCATATGAAAGATCAATCTAAATTATACGATTTTTGTCGATTTTTTTCTCTATGTAAAAAATATTGAGCATCAAACCCTTGTATCGTTTCTTTTGTCTAAAACAATCCAAATAAATATCGAATTTTTACTTAAAGTATTAATTAAGCTATTCAAAGGACAAGCCTAAAATATCATGTATTAAATGTTTCCTTCTGAGTCATTGTCAGTTCTGTTCCATTGCACTTTTATTGTTGTTCTACATAAATTAAACAAATGACTGTATCATTCTCTTGAGTGGATTAATAGTAGGGTTTCCGATCAATTGTTTATTTTATAGTACAGGCTGGTACGAAATTGTATACGTGAATCGTACAAAGCACACCGTGCTCACCTAATTGCTGATAAATACGCCATCAGTCTAGAAAGTCGTATATTGCGAATTGACAGACAGAATGGACCTGTTCAACATGTGAAGCATATGCATAAGCCGAATAGTTGATTAAATAAAAACGTTCTATGCAGGGGCGGATTCAGGATTTCAAGTTAGGGGGCGCACTTAAAAAAATCGCGCCGAGCGGAGGGATGCGCGAAAAATTTTGGGGTATTTCGTGTGAAAAATCACGATTTTACGCCAAAAAAATTATATTTTTTCTAATTTTAGGGGGGCGCGCACCCCCCCTTTGCATCCGCCCCTGCTATGGTTGGATAATTATTCATAATTATAAGAAAAACAGAAATAGTTTCATGTAAAGATCGCGTAATGGAGATATTAATTTTCTTGGTAGTTCCTGCTTTCATTGCATTGGAGGTCTATTAAATTGTTGCTGTGTATTTAACTATTTTTCATCTAAATTTATCTGATATTCCCGTGGAAAGTAGAATGTTGCCTGGCCAACAGCCGCTTTTAACAATCAATGAATGGGGAAAGTAGGTATTTGATTGGTTTGCAGTCAAAGAATTGCGTACCGTTTCTTTATTTCAGACCCTACATTGATATCCGACGCTTTGTTCCCATTCACAAGTAGCAATATTCCAGCAGCACCAGCGTATAGAGTTTACATTCACAACTGTAATGTTATTTAGGACTTGTATAATGATTTTCTGGACATAGTTCATTTGCTGATTCAAAAGCTACTTGTAAATGGCTACGTTGCTCATGTATTGTAGTCGCTGCACTTTTATTGTTGTCATCACCAACTGGCTGACAGTTATGTAACATCAATTTCTGAAATGGCAATGGACCTTTACGAGGATTTATTTTTCTTTCCTCTATCACTTAAGATACTTTTATCGGACATGACGGCACCAAGGTGGTTGTCTTGTAAATATATGAACTGCATGCACTTCGCGAGCACCCGGGTTCATCCCAGCTGTTTTGTGGGGTCTGACTGTGTGGCTGATCTTTTTAGTTTTCTGCATTGTGTTTTTTGTTGCTGTCCTCATTCTATGTCTTGTGTCAATGTTGCCTGTGTCGCTGGGTTGTTTATATATATATAATTGTTTCAGAAAAAAAAAACACCAAATAACACCAGTCCAGGTTATTTGAATAGTGCCATAATTTTTATGTACTTTCACCTGTACCTCTCGAATGTGTGCTTTGTGTACTTGAAGTTTGTGTATCGAAGAATGGACCTTATTGAAAATAATGTTTTAAAAATTTTTGAGATTCTCCTTCTACGAAGTGCCAGGCACAATTTCATCATTCAAACGTTAAGATGCTAAATTGTTTTGGCCATCATGGGTAATTATCGCCAATATTTCTAACAGTTGATAAAATAACCTGCATTGTCTCACTGAACCCTAAGCAGATAAAGTAAATAAATAACCTTCATTTATGTTCCATCCAGACAAAGGCCGTAAGAGTATACAAATTACACAGAATTAAAATCTTCAAACCTTTCCCCTGGCCACAGCTCGGCTAGTTTTTGTCAAGGGCTTATTGATAGTTAACACAGTATCCAGTTTAATGTCATTTATTAAATGACGTAATTCTTTCAATACATAAAAGAGCAGATATACAATGAACAGGGAGTGTTTTATGAAATATAAAAACAATGTAAAAAATTAACTGTGGAGATACTCCCTGATCGATATAACAAGTGCCTATGACAAAAAGGGTGGCGCTCAAAAACGGCCACTTATTAAATATACATGTATGTGACAAGATGCAAACACAAAAATAGCATCTCAAAACAAATTAAAGATCACTATTTTAAAGAAAATATAATTGTTAGTTACATGTGGCGCTCAACCATGGCCACTTACAAATGTACTAACTACATGTAAATAAAGTAAATATACAATACATGAAAATAGCATCAATAAATAGATAACAGATAATAAGATATGTAAATTATTTTTTAAGGAGGAGAAATTAATTGTTAGGGGTGGAGGTGGGAAAATTAATTATGATAATAAACTTGACGTCCACCCTGCTTAATTATAGATACCTTGTAAATTAATGACAAAATGAGACAAACTCATTAAAATTTGTATTTAATTAAAATTAACACTAAGTAGTAATTATGTGCACCAATTCCTAAAACAAACCATATATTGCAAAAATTTAACATTTTAAATTAATTAAAATGTAACTTAATTTATCTAATTAAGACACGTACATGACCCACATGTGTAATTACCCATAATCAGATTACATAACAATAGCTTGTCTTGCCTCACATAAATTCTTTTATTTCCAATAAAATATTATTGTCTCACTGAAACATAAGCAGATAAAGTAAATAAATAATCTTTAAGGAGGATTAAGCTTATATTTCCGAGTGTCCTAAAATTAAGATATGTACAATAATAACATACTTGTAACATGAATGCATTCTTTTCCTTTTATCTTTTATGGTTTATATACCAGAATGTAAGCAACAGCTAAGAACTATGAAATAATATGAGATATTGCACACTTAAAATATGATTTGTAGTTTTATTCCTCCCAGAGAGCCGTGCAATAATCAACGGCCTAGATTTTAAATGAATTTGAATTTTAGTGTTTAACGCTACTTCCAGCAATATTTCAGCTATATCATGGCGACCAGTTTTAGTGGTGGAAGAAGCCGGAGTACACGGAGAGAACCACCGACCATGGGCAAGCAACTGGTATATAAACTTTATCACTTGCGGCTATAATCTAGATTTGATATTGCATGGCTTCATGTAACAAATCATTCCGAGTTAAACCTGGTATAAGTACTGTATCACAAAGATAAATTGATAGGAAGCAAAATATATTCATAGACAGGTAAGCACATGATATAATATAGGCACGTATTATATTGTTTAAAAAGTGCTCATAACACTTTTAATTTTCATTTCCATTTGTAAAGCATTAAAAATTTGTGACCCAAATAATTGTTTTGAAAATATACTTGATAACTTACAGAGGAACATAAATAATAATTATCATTTTCAGTAATTTGAAATTTGATATGAAATATTGGTAATATTAATGTTATTAAGTGTTTTAAATATAACCAAACGATTCTAACTATATTTTACCTGCATGCTCAAATACAATATCTAGTTAAAATTGTAAATCAGAGAAGACGTCATAAGTTTGTGTAACTTGTGTCTTATCTATTTTGTCTTTTGCTCAAATAAAATATGTTTAAACTCTCAGATTCCTCCTTTTCACCTAGTAGTCAGTTAACGAGCATGCACTCTGATTAATATAGTTCTGCCCATGTTTATGTTGTTGATTTTGGTGATATTGTGTGGTCTCTCTGATTAATATAGTTTTGTCCATGTATATGTTGTTGATTTTGGTGATAGTGTGTGGTCTCTCAGATTAATATAGTTCTTTCCATGTTTATGTTGTTGATTTTGGTGATAGTGTGTGGTCTCTCAGATTAATATAGTTCTGTCCATGTTTATGTTGTTGATTTTGATGATAGTGTGTGGTCTCTCTGATTAATATAGTTCAGTCCATGTTTATGTTGTTGATTTTGGTGATAGTGTGTTGTCTCCCT
>MJUT01006184.1:427817-445458 GCA_002080005.1 Gigantidas platifrons | reverse complement strand
CCTATAAACCATGTCAGTGACGAAACACTGACTACTGGGTGGATGATAACCTATAAACCATGTCAGTGACGAAGCACTGACTACTGGGTGGATGATAACCTATAAACCATGTCAGTGACGAAACACTGACTACTGGGTGGATGATAACCTATAAACCATGTCAGTGACGAAACACTGACTACTGGGTGGATGATAACCTATAAACCATGTCAGTGACGAAACACTGACTACTGGGTGGATGATACCCTATAAACCATGTCAGTGACGAAGCACTGACTACTGGGTGGATGATAACCTAGGGGACTAATAGTCTACCAGCTGAGCAGAGACCAATGTCTGAGGGAGGAGAACCTTAGTTAATAGTTATAAGCACTGACTACTGGGTCACCCGTGGATGATAACCTCGGGGACTAATAGTCTACCAGATGAACATAGGTATTGACCCAGTGATAGTAATACAAACGTAGATATCTGATGAAATGATGGACTAATAATCCACCAGCTGAGCAGAGACCAGTGATATCCAAAAACGTAAATATCTGATGAAATATTTATGATGACAGAGAAACTGATACGGCACTGCAGTCCATGGGGAATCTGAAAAATATTCGATTCTATACGTAATGATTGTATGTCCCTGGTTAGGAAATGGGTATTACACAAATGTACTATCGATTTATTACTTCGTAATCTACTTCGTGACTATTCGGTCACAGTACTTCGATTTTAGTTTTTGATCTTCCGGTAATTTTTTACTTGGAACAGGCATCAGAATATAGACGACTTCATTGCCTTTGAAGTATTTGGCAATGTCTCTCATTATTAATGCATTATTAAATTTTGATTCGTATCGCGTGGGCATAGTGAATGGCTCTAGAACAATTAAATTACCTGTCGTTTCTGATGTAAACAGGAAGTGACCTTTGAACGCCAAATTCGACCAGACACAACTCGGTTACACGTGTTTGTGGTGGGTGGTCAACAATGACAGGAGGTGATCGACAGTCGCAGCTTACTGTTGCAGATACTTTTTGGTTTAAATATACATTATCTGCACTGGCTGCCGTTGTTGCAGAATCAGGTATTATGTTGGTATTTTTTAAATTTTGATGTCATTTTATATTCGTCCCAAGTCCAAGGACAATTAATTTAACACTCATGTTGTGCATGTATACTGGGTTTACCTCATTCCGATGGTCTTACGGAAACACACCTTGTAAAATATACGATACCTATCGTTTGAATGAATCTGTATTCATACAAACATATGATATGAACTAATAAAAAAAATAATAATATCCTTTTAAAACAGGAGTTTTAACCTTGTGTTCAAGTTATCGATTGTTGACAGTTCTCTGATGGGACCTTTTTTTTTACCTTAACCTCGTTTCGATGTACTGGGAATTCCCTGTTATGGAGAGCCATTGGGGCTAATATGCTTGACTGCTTTGGCGGGTTATTTATATCAGATATATTTGAACCAAATAAAAGATTTTTTTTATTATTTTAAAAATTCTGTATAGCACACTTAGATGGAAAAAAGATTTAAATGTAAAAAACAACAATTGATTTTTTTTTAATTGTTTGGGATTAAATTTTATGCACTTTTTGGCAATTTTCATTTTAAATTTCACATATTTTAAGAGTTGGAAGAAACATATGATGGTATAATTCCAAAAAACAACGCTTGATCTTTTTTTCTAACGTTGTTCACTCATGCCGTATATAGCTTTAATTCCAGTCATATTATCGAAAAAAAACTAAATTCTCATAATTGTTAATCTGACTTTCCATAGTATTTTCCTGCTCACAACCGTAAGTGCAACTTTATTGTCATTGGTAACTAGGAAGCTGGATAGCAGACGAACACAAAACAGTTTTCACATGTTCAATAAACGATATCTAAGTTGGTTTTTAAGATTTATCAAATGAGATGGCATATAAGGGTGAATGAGAAGTTGAGATTTATTATTATATATAATAAAACGGCAAAAGCTTACCTGAAATGCAAGCATTTCCAAAAAGTAGGTGATGTAAACAAATCGTGTCGTCAGTGAAACGTGACCTGCATCCTCGGACCGGCGACTGCGTAAACGGAGGTACGCAAATCACAAAAAGAAAATACCTCGGAACGAGGTATAACACGGAATGAGGTGAAGACAGTATATATAATGTGGTGTGTATTGTAGATTTGATATGATAGTCACAAAGTCTGGTCATTTTTATGAGAATATATACAACTACAATGTACTAAATAATAGAAATGTAGAATCGACTTCGGATGGAGCTGAACTTTGCACATTCTTATTCAGAAATAACATGTCAGATTTTGCAAAGTTTTCTGAAATAGATTCTCTATTTCTATGATTTTCGTAGCTAAGATCACGGAAAAGAGGTTTATATAAGAACGATAAAAATGTATCCCATTAAAGAATGGAATTATAAATATTCTAAGTTAATTAACTATGGAAGCTTTTAGAAAAAATATTTATTGAACCGAACAGTATCAATGTACTCATTTGACGAACTCCACATAATGAGATGATAGTACCCAAAAGGCCTGACCTCAGTTAGAGTCGGAATTCTTCAAGTTTACAAACAGATGAAATCTACCTCTATGAAAAAAGCAACAAACAAACAAAAAAAGAGCTACGATTCTGCAGCTATCTACATATTATGGTTGCTGGCAACGAATCCTAGACATCTCGGTACTCGGTACTGGACAGCTCGGGACTTGGATGAGACAATTCGGTACTGACCACAATTGTTTGGTACTTATTAATTGTCAATATTTTGGTACTAGTAGTTCTTTAATATATGACCCAAAAGTGGATGGATATGTGTTTTTGATAGTTCCAGTGTAGATCGATCCCAGAGATCGTTGTTTTTGTATTGATATTTATTTTCATTATTTTGACCTTTGCTTCAGATTATCTGATATCCCCGATATATGAAAGTTCGTCACCCTAACGATTCTTCAATAATTTCTATTATAATAAACTTTTGATTATATTTTGTTTATGATGATTAAAAAAACACATAAAAATTTGTATAAACAACGTCTAAATGTAAAAAAATTATAAAAAAACAGTTTTTAAATTCAATCGAATTATTATTCAGTACCGAAATGTCCAGTACCGAGTACCGAAATGTCGCATATGTTCAGTACCGAGATGTCCTGATACCGCTGGCAACAACAATATAACAAAGACGGATTTTTTCATCTCTTAAGAATTTATCAATGAATTGTATATTTTGTTTAATGTCAAGTAGTGGCTGTATATATGTCCTTGTGTCAAGTGAGAAATTTTCAGTCGTATTATGTATTCATGACAAAAACATTTTAATGAACTGATCATGTCTGCTTTGTGTTAGGCCAACCCATGGCCACTGGACCATGGGTACTGAGGAACAGGGTTACACCCCTTTTTTTTCCTATCTGCTAAAACAACTTTGCATGGTATCCTGCAGTTGTTATATTCAGTTTATTATTAATAATAATCTGATTTATATTATCACAATCCTTAAAAAAAGTTGTTTAGAATAAAATACCTTCAACTTGTAGAGCTACATATGATAATTTATGCAGTATATATATTTATATATTTAAATGTATACAGATTGCGAGGCTATCAGGTTGTGATCGTATGATACAATGTAGTTCAATACATTGCATATATTGAAGACCAAAAATTCAAAGTTAAAGTTGGATTTACAACTACCTGTGCAATCAGTACCTATCACCACTAATGTGAGTTCGAATCATGCTCATGGCAAGGTGTACTCGATACAACAATATTATGTGATAAAAGTTTGTCGATGGTTTTCTCCGGTTTCCTTCACCAATAAAACTTACTGCCACTAACTGAAATATTGTTGAAAGTGTCGTTAAACACCATAACCCTAACCCTATATATATATATATGCAGATTGCAATCACCTGTTGGTTAACAATTATGAATAACTATCGACTCAGGTCTGATTGTATCTTTCATAATCATATCAATCTATCTGGTAGGAAAATTTGAATGATGATATTATGCATATGATGTTGGTAGATAAGGTAAAGATAAATGTTTTATTTGCCAATCAAAGGTGCCCAATAAGACAGAATTATCAATTACAATCCTTAAAAAAGCACAATAAAAACACATCTTGAACTGAAAGTAAAACTGATTTTCTTGATCATTTGTGTGATTTTGATAACTTGTTCTCCATATGATATAATAAATGAGGATAGTAGAAGAATTGCTAACTTGGCAATAAACACTCATTTGATTATTTGATTATTTATTTTTAGTAACATATCCATTAGATCTCACCAAGACAAGATTACAAATTCAGGGTGAAAAAAATGTTGAAGGAGAAGCTGCCGTGATCCAGAAGAGGGGCATGGTTAGAACTGTTGTAGGAATAGGTAATATTAGATTGATCCTATGCAAACTCGGGACAAGATATATAAATTACCCTTCTATGTCACAATGGAAACTACATTGAATTGGTTTCAATTCAGAATTAGACATAGAATTTTGGAAACTAATAGTTTTTTTTACACAAGATAAAAGTAAGAAATAACAACCTTTGCACATTTTGTAAAACAGATTCCAAAACAATTATCCATTTATTTATTTGGGAATGTATAAATATACAAAATTTATTACAAGATTTAAACTTATGGATGAATAGTGTTGAAAGTTCATCACTGAATTTTAATCAGATTTAGATTACTTTTTTAATTGATTATGTACAAAACTTCAGAGCTCAACAGGTTGCAAATGTTTTTATCCTTTATATCAAATTTTATATTTACGCTATGACAGTCTTCGTGCTAACACACTTGCCCGAAGCCTGGGACAAGTAAAACTGGATTTGGACTTGTAAGTGAAAATTATGAAAGATTTTGTTTGAATATTAATAGAAACATTTTCTAAATTTGGCTTTCGGGCAAGTAGGTGAAAAAAATTAAGGCAAATGCTGACTGAATAGAAATATTTCACTCAGGGGTTTAAATATATACCTTCAACACATGTATCAGATCTATATACAAATGTATGCATGGCAGCCAAAAACAATGAACTTGAAAAAACTCAATATTAATTGGTTAGCTTGGTATTGTTATGATATTAAGACAAATTTCATTACTTCTAGTGCGAGAAGAAGGGGCATCAAAAATATTTCAAGGTCTTCCACCAGCTCTTTACAGACATATTGGTAAGTGTTTATTAAAAAAGGGGGGGGGGATGATGAATGTCAGTATGATGTACATTAAAGAAAAATCATACAGTTTACAATTGATGATTAATTAAGTTATGTTAAATATGTAATTAATATTTAATTGATTTCTGCATACATCATCTTTAATTGGGGATTATGGGTTGAACAACAGGGGCCGTCGTGATCGTATGGTAGTTGGATTTACATCTACCTGTGCAATCAGTGCCTATCACCACTAAAGTTGCGAGTTGAATCCCGCTTACAACGAGGTCTACCAGCTGAGTACCCAGAGAAAACCACCGACCTGTCTCAAGTCACTTACAAACTATCACAGAATGTTATATCGAGTATACCTCGCCATGAACGGGTTCGAACTCACAACTTTAGTGGTGATAGGTACTGATTGCATTGGTAGTTGTAAATCCAACTACCATACGATCACAGCCACGACAGCCCCCATATATTCATGATATAAGGAAATATTTTAGCACAGTAATACTTTTGACATGTGAATGTAAGGATGTATCAAATACACCTCACCATGAGCAAAATAATCTAATGCACAACTTTAGTGGTGACTGGCATTGGTTACTTGCATAGATGTATATTGAACTACAATGATCACAGCCACGACTATCCCTTCTACAAATTCTTAGTGATATCATATTTAAAAAAATAGAGGGTTTCAGCTGTAGACAATGATAATTACCAGTAACACAGTAAATATAATGAAATCTGTCGAGAACAAACACCCATAGACATATCTTATTTGCTTGGAATAGATAGGTGTTCAGATTAGACAGATAATACTTGCAAAGATTTCAAATATTGAAACCAAATTTCATGTCCAGTTTACACAGGATTTCAGTGTTGTCAGGTTTCACTTGAAACCAGTGAATTTTGTATTATCACAAACTCCAACTTTGGGGACTAGACCATGCAATAATCTGTTTGGGTATACATACATGTGGTTGCAGGTTATAATTTTAAGTCCCAACTTCAGAAAAAATTGAAAATTTAGTCATCTTGTGTCTAATAACCATTCCTTTGTCCATTTATATAAATTCTAATTAATACCTGGGAGAAAAAATTTGCATATGCATCTGCTGGAATATATAGTAAATGTCAGTTGATAATTGACACCCCACATATTTCATTCATTTTATACAATTACATATTTTATTTTTAGTCTACACAGGATGTAGAATGTCTATATATGAAGTTATCAGGGAGAAAATACTGAAAAAAAATCCAGATGGCAGCTATCCTCTATGGTATGCTATTAATATATTATCTTCAAATGATAGTTGTACTGTGGAAATAAAAGAACCGCCTAGCGCATGAATGCGCGACGTATCCCCCCGTACTTGCATAATATTTAGTTTTATATATTTATAGAAAGCAGCCTTGCAGTCTTAATGTATAACATACTTACAAGCCACATGCAAAGATTATTCAAATCTATTCATGTTTACTAAAGTTATCGCATAAACAAGACTCAATTCTCAAAATTGGTGATTTTTCAACCAAAAACTAAGATTTTCCCCCATAACCCTTGCTTAAAATATTTCCATGTTAGAACCCATCCAAGATGATGATAATTATAAGCCACATGCAAAAAATTATTCAAATCTATCCATGTTTACTCAATATATCACATAAACAAGAAAGTGTGACGGATGGACAGACGGCCGCTATTACTATATCCCCTCACCGCTATCGCGGGGGGATAAAAAACAGTTGTAGAAGCATGGTCAGAAATATGAAAAGAATACACACGGAAATATTTTTTTTTTATTATGGGATGGGTGTGTTGTGGTCCGTCTGTAGACACAATGGTGTTTGTGCATTAAGTTTTGTTCTAGTTGATCAATCCTCTGAAATTTTATCACAAGGATGCTTGGCAGTAAATAAAGGTCAGGATTACAAATGAAGATTGTAATGCCACCAGTTTACAAGTAAAGAGGCCCCAATTGACCAAAAGAGTGTTTTCTGTTTATTTTTCAACAAGTTTTGATGAATCTTTTCCCTTTGTTCCTTATAAAGTCTCTTCATGAAGTATGATTTTTTTTATTTGCCTTGTGTGTGGTAGATGGTGAGGTCAAACCGCAGTCAGGTCACACCAAAGACTATACAATTGATATTTGCCACTTCTCACCTCGGCATGCAGCATTATGAAGTAAGACTGGTTAATTAGCTTAGAATCAGGATAATGTGTCTGACGTGGAGCAGCATGTCTAACTGTTGTTGCAGTGAACTAGCACTATGAAAATGCAACGAAGTGTGACATCCTCATCATTATATCGAAATGTAACTCGTCATGATATAGCTGAAAAATTGTTCACTTGGCGTTAAACAATAATCATGCACTGACTCGAATGTAACCAGAGAGGTGGGATAACATTGTGAGGTTCGTTCTAGAATATTTTCTATGCTGTAATTAGTGTTGCCCCTTCTGAAGTAATGTAGAGCGAAAAGAATTAAAATGCACATAGATTTGCATTAGGTAAATAGGATGTATAATTTTTTTTTTAAAAAGCCATGTTAAAAATGTAATTCTGGATCTTATTTCAATGACTTGTTGTTGTAGGAAATCTTCATTAGGAGGTCTAACGGCTGGTGCTTTAGGCCAGTTTATTGCTAGTCCTACAGATCTGGTTAAAGTCCAAATGCAGATGGAAGGCAGGAGGAG
The DNA here is from genome assembly GCA_002080005.1 of Gigantidas platifrons. NCBI lineage: Eukaryota > Metazoa > Mollusca > Bivalvia > Mytilida > Modiolidae > Gigantidas > Gigantidas platifrons. The sequence goes on along the minus strand of MJUT01006184.1, from coordinate 437,552 downwards.
GTTAGAAGGAAAGCCACCAAGGTAATATAGCTTTAGAATACCCATAGGCAAAACCAAGAAAGACTCTATAAAGTCAAGATTTTTAAACTATGTTTATTGAAACTGGGATTTCAGTTGAACCATGACTATTAAAGTCAAGATTTTGATGGTTTGGTTTGATTTATGGTGTTTAATGCCACTTTAAACAATATTTCAATTATATCATGGCAGTCAATTTTATTGGTGGAGGAAACCAGAGAAAACCACCGACCTGTGGCAAGTCACTGACAAACTTTATCTCTTTATGTTGTATCGAGTACACATCACCATGAACGGGGTTCAAACTCATAACTTTTGAACCTGGCCACAAGACCATTTTGATTTGTGAGTCAATCGAAGCCCTCCTTGCAGAATTCTGGCTAATGACCTGTAGTGAATTGCCTATTTTTTTTTTGCAAGTACATGAGGTATTATCATCAACACATGATAATATAATATTGAAAATAGTAATGAATAATTATTGTTTTCTTTATTATGAGATGAACTTCCAAAGTTGTCAACTCTAAAGTAACTTTGATTAACCCTTTAAAAATTGGTCGTTAAAAGTTAAACAGTATTAGTCTTCAAATAATTAACCGATGCGATTAATGTGCGACATTATTATTTATGTATTATCTTTGTAATTATATTTTTTATATAGAGTAAAGAACACAGCTCAAGCCTTTCGTAAGATTGTAACAGAAGAAGGCTTTAGAGGTCTTTATAGAGGTGTTGTACCAAATGTACAGAGGGCTGCCTTAGTCAATATGGGAGGTAATAAAAACAACATTTAAGTGATATTAAAACACAATTATATCTAAACATCATAACAATGGCTGATGAAGTGAGTACCTTTACCAACTATTTTCAGGGGCGTAGCTAGCTAAGGAACGATATGGAAGCAGGCTCAGGCAAAGCCCCCCTTAAGCTCTGCGCATATAGCACATTGAAACAGTCAAGAACGTATTAAATTTTGTACTTTTATTTCTTTATTTTTATAAACTACTTCAAGTACAACTTGACATAAACTGGGTACTTTGAGAAATGTAATGTGAATGATTATGGCATGTGTAGACAAAAGTATTAAACAGTTTTGGGGATGTTTGCCTGCTTTGACGTGGAATAAGGGGTTGTAGGTAAACAAGCATTAATGTCTCGGGCTGCGATTTTGCCAATTATTTGTTTGAATTTGAGACCTATGATGAAGACTGAACATATGTCGATTGTGTTCTTGAGTGTTTATAAAATGAAATCGAGGAGCTACATGATTAGAACGGTGAACAGTAAAACGACAATCATAAGATCAAGACCAGACAACACAAAGACATCCTCCAATGTCAATGGAATTTGTTACGGTTTAATCATGGAGATTTGTATACTAATTCCCGACTTTCGGTTAACACGAGTTGTCTCCCATCTACATGAGTTGTCGATCATAACAGCAGGTGTCTTACTCGGAACATCCCAATTCATCTTTCATTCTGAATTCAAAATTTAGATGAGTTCCGACTAAAATCAGATTTCCCTGCAGAAAATATTAATTGCTGAACAGTAAACTTAGGGATTTTTCAATTTAACCACAGGTCAAACATAGAAAATTTACATACGCATCTTCATCACAGAAAATTGACAGCACTTTGTATTCAATGCGGGTTTCCCTTCACCTTACGGGATTCTCTATACTTATCTCTTAAGTAGAAAGATAAATTAGAGAGTTCCGAGTAAGATACCTGCTGTTATGATAGACAACTCATGTGAATAGGAGGTAACTCAGGTTTACCGCAAGTAGGGATGACAAGGCCAAAAAACAAACAATAAACATAGGTAATCTTCTGATTACAAAGTTCACCTCGTTCTCCAAACATTAACATATGGGACAAGTTGTCAGAGAAAATAACAAAATGAATTATAGGTCAGATTTACCATCAAAGATGTATATATATATACAAGGGTAAATGACCCTAGCACTATGGGAATATCAGACAAAAACTTTATCCAAGGTAGAACATACACCCTAACCAAGTCGGTGAACAGTGAAATCGCATCTGCAACAATAAATTTTTGCTTGGATGTTGTAGAGCTACCCTTGATGCATCTGTATGCAAGATTTCATGACTCCAGGACAAATAGTTTCTGAGAAAACAAAAGGTCGGACGTAAACTTTAACCAGGCTGTGTACGCAGAAGCGCACGTGGACGCCGAGGGTACTCCAATAGTTCCCCCAACTTTGTTGAGGTGAACTAAAAACAAAGACAGTACTATAATGTTTCTGATAGCATCAACGTATTGAAACAATAATCAATTTGTTCAACTTGTGAAGTGTCGAGTCGGGGCATTACTGAGGGGACTGGTCATAAAAAAGGAACCCCAAACGGCGTTTCTTCTTAACAGCAAACGCGTCGATAACTTTGTCAATGTCAATTTGCCAATGTTTGTAGGCATGAAGAACAGACAAACTAGAAAGTCTTTCTGTGAGCATTGTTGATCGGACATAAGTTTTCACTCTTCTCATGACACTAAAACTTCTCTCAGCTGTTGCCGTTGTCACCGGCATTGTAACAAGAATCAACAGGCAAATGTAAACATTTGGGTATAGCTCACTGTTGGTCACTGACAGAGTTTCCACGAGTGTTGATGGCTTTGGATCCGTTGCTATATCCCACCTCACAATATTAATCCATCGTTGAATTTCCTCGTGAAATGGTGCAACTTCGTTAACAGTAAGATCATTTCTGTATGTCTCAAATAAGGTGTCGATAACTTGCTGGTTTATACTATTCAGCTTTGATGGAATCAGGTACTGGGCAGAAAACCGCTCTTCGGTAGACACCAATCTACGTGTAAGCTCTTGTATCAGGTGATCAAGAAACGGTAAAAACATTGCTCGTTTCCAGTACTGACTTGGTGTTACGGCAGGCACATTAACTCGATGGCGCTGTCTACCAGCCCCTCTATGCATTGTAGGAACCTCTTCCACAGTATCTGCTACCTTCACAGCTTTTTCAAATAGCTCGTCCCATGCTTCTTGACTATTCCGTTTTTTGTTCAATTACAACTTGACTCTCAGACACAGCTTCTATGAGATCGACGGTTTTGCTTTGAAGCATTTCTGAAAGGGGTACCAAAGGTTGAAGAATAGATTGCGCCACTACCAAAGTGATGATAAAGTCAAATTTCTTGATTGAGCAAGCATAACTGCGAGCTTTTGAGTACCCTGTTGCTCTAAGTTCTCTAGGGAATCAACCACAACTTTAAATGCAGTGAGAAATGTAAACAACGATTCTGATCGACTAGCCCAACGAGTTTCACAAAGGGTTTTTAATTTTTGACGCCGTTCCATTTCATCTTTTACTACTACATTTTGTTCTAGGTTTTCTTTAAAAGAGAGGAATCGTTTCGCCGAGTAATCAAATGCGAAAGCAATAGCCTGCACAGTGTCCATGAGATTTCTGATCAACGGTTCTTCGCTGGCATGTACAATTGATAAATTTAAGCTATGGGCTTTACAATGTACATATTGGGCTCCTGGTATTCTTTCTTTTATTCGCGATTGGATGCCTTTATTGACACCAGACATATTGGCTGCCCCGTCGTAGCCCTGCGCACGTATCTGATCCACATTCACCCCTTTCAATTCGAGCTCCTCCAGGAATAATTCCGCTAATACCTCACCGGTTGTACGAGATGCTTCAGCGAAACCAAGAAATTCCTCTCGAACTGACTTTGTCATCTTGTCAAAAATTCGAACACAGATAGACGCTTGTTCTTTGGTTGAGCAATCCGTCGCCTCGTCAGAAATTAAACCGAAATACCTCGAATCATTGCAATCATGGACTAATGCGGAAATAATCTGATTAGCGCATAGTCCGATAATTTCGTTTTGTATATCGGGTGACGTGTACTTTTTCTGTGGATCGGCAAAGGCTAGATGATCAGCCAATATGGCGTTGTCTTTTGCCCTCATGTGAAGGATGGCAACCAAATTGCTGTTCTTTTCCTCGTGACCCCGGATCGCAAGATTCTGCTTACCGCATAATAAAATAGCGTCAATAATACACGACAGAATTTCCCGATTTCTCTTGATTCGAGCATTGAAACTTTCTGACATTGATTCCAATATATCTGACTTTATCCCGGATGTAATGCGAAGAAATTCGGTGGCAGCAAGTACATTGTCGTGATGCTTACTTGATTCATTAAGATGTCGCGTGATGCACCGACTTAGATTTCCCCAATCTGTGACTGGAGACGATAGTGAAAAAGTTTTTTCCTTTACTGCAGCGATCTTTTGACATTTCTAATGGTCCTGAAAATTTCAATACAAAAAAGTTGGCATGCTTTGGTACAAGTTTTACTGTAGTTGAAATATAATAAATAATTAAAATAAGCGAGAACAAGGGCACCGCCGAGCGGCGCATCCCCTCACTTTGCAACAAGTTGAACCATGTACATTGAAGGCCAATATGGACACAACATTAGTATCTGACACATGCATTGCATTGTGGATGAACTATGCATATTTGACCCTCAAACTATTGGGGACATTCAACTTGACCTAATTTGACCATGACATTTAACCTTGACCTTTGATCTAATGACCTTGAAAATGAAAAGCATTCAAGGTTCTGATAATGACTACCAATGTACCAATTTTGGTCAAAATCTATTTAGAGATGTTGATTCTAGAGTGTCCACAAGGACTTTACGAACGGACGGACGGTAGCGTTACAATATCCCTTCGCAACTTCGTTGGTGAGGGGATAATGAACTTGAACATGGTCGTTCAACCATAAAATATTGGTCACATTCAGCAACCGTAGCATGCAGTGCGGATGTCATCCCGAGATGCATTGTACATATCAACTGGTCGAACCCCGATGTTCGAGGTATTACGTTATGCATCATTCGGGGGGGGGAGATAAACAAAAATACATCCAACAATGTGAGTCAGACGTGGATATCATTATTAACCCACCATTTTCACTTGAAAATGCCGTGGCTGTACCAAGTAAGGAGTTTGATGGTTGTCCCTCGTTTATCAAGGGTTACTGTAATATACTTTGTTTGTTTTAACTTATGGCATTGATAAAATAAAAGTTCTGACTTTTATTGTTTTATCTATTAATAATTATGAAGATTGCAATTGTGACCAAACATTTTGAAGTGATTAATAGTTGGGTTGCTATAAGAAAAAAATTCAACTTAATGTTGTTATGGACTGACGCATGCACAGAGGTAAACCTGAGTATACCCGGCCGCCCCTATTCATTTGGGCCACGAGCGAGAGAATAAAATGCAACAAGTGATGTCCATCTTGTTATTAACATTTACGGTAAAAATAACAAAGTCACTCATGGGGAAATGTAGGTCAAGGTGATCAGTTTTGGGCCACGCTAAATGTATAATTCACTGTCAATTCAATATCAATATATCAATAAAGGTTGGAATATGATCATTGCTGGTATCTAGCATTCAAATAATTCATACTCTGATGCATCTTATTTATGATTCTATATACAGTTTCATTATGATAGCACACTCTCCTCATGGAAAAAATACTTAAACCTGCAGGTTAACCTGAGTTGGGACAAACGGACAGATCCGAACTCTATAAGATGCCACATACTTTCGTAGGCGGGGCATAAAAAGGCCGGCCGAAATCTATCATTGGGGCACGTATCATTGCTGTGCCATGTAAATTAGTTGGGATAAGGACCTGAACAAAAAAGATCAGGACGGACGGACGTACGTAGAGACAAGGGTAAATCTAGATGCCCCTTAGGGCTTATAAAGTCATTAACAATTCAAGTGCATCATGTGAACCAAAACCCAGCCGTTTTTACAGGCGGGGGCCACAGATTGCATCTACTACTTACCAAGAAAAACTCTGATGAGTTTTTTTTTTCTAAATCAGTAAAGTATACCAATGTTGTGTCAACAATATTGTGACAATTCCATTATGCTGTACACCAAATACATCGGAAGACAAAGATCACAAATGAAATTAATGTTCAACTTTTGAAGAAGAAAAAAATGTCGTGGCTGCGTGGACATGAAAATTGAGCTTGAGAAAAATAAAAGTACGCCATCCCAGACATTTCAATTTACATCGGGGGATCTTTAGTTCATTTCTGTCGGGATTGTTTTACTGTACAAAATTATATATATTTTTTCATTCTAATTCTTAAAAGTAAATAATACCCGTATTTGATAATAACTTTTGTTTGTAAAATCGTAAAATTCAAGATCTAAATTACCTTAAAGGAAACTTGTATTTTGCAACATTTTCCCATGATGGTTGTGTCAGCAAATCTCGCTTCACTTTGTCCTGTTGCAAACTTTCGACTGAGATATTGCCTATATCTGGATAAGGGGGCCCCTGTTGATTTGATGACGACAAAGTCGTTAATGTAGGGGGTTGCTCTTTTGCGCTGGATTTGGAACTTGTTGTGTCACTGTCAGCCTCTTCCGCAGTGGATGGGACATCAGAACGGGTACATGAACCTGGCTTCGGTTCGAAATAGGAACTAATCGATTTCTGCATGACAACAGTTTCATCAACGCTGTGACTTCTATAATATGACCTCAACATCCGGAAAAACGGACAGGTTACGTACGTACTGTTTCCGAACGTTCAACAAGAAAACGTTGTAATTATGCTGTCGAAACGTCAACAGTGAACTGTTGACACTCAGGATCATCTTTAATTAATAACACCCCCTCTCTCTCTGCCTCTGTCTGTCTCTCTCTCTCTCTCTCTCTCTCGTTTTTTTTTCTTTTTTTTTGCGAAAACAACATGGATGCACATGCTGCCGTGCCTCCGGGTAGCTACGCGCCTGATTTTTATAGCGATTTTTCTTTTTCGCTCATTTCTTCATAAACATTTGTTCCTGTGCCAAACTTTAAAATCATTATGCGGCAAGTTGGTGGTTTTCTCTGGGCACTCAGGTTTCCTCTACCAATAAAACTGACCGCCACAATATAACTGAAATATTGTTGAAAGTGGCGTTAAACACCATGATCCTTAAAATCATTACGGTAATTATAAAAAAATTCCTCTCGTCAAATGTCATTGCCTTTTAATTAACATTAGGATATTAAAACTAAGGTGACACATTCAGAGAGGTCCATGCTCTGATATATTAACAAGATGCTGTATTTGTTACAGAGAAGACTAGACCTGTTGTATTATATAAATATTAAATTATGTTTTCTTGGCAGTCAACATTATTCGACAGCTAAAACAATTTGGCCCCATGTTAGAATTTGTGTCATTTCTTTATCCCCATCTATTTTTTTTTATAAATATTTGATGGTTGTTGGATTTTTTTTTTGAATGCCCATAACATTAACATTATAACCCATTCATTTCTTGATTTTACAAGAGTATGTAATATTTATACCATGGATTTCCAAATTAAACGGTATCAAATATGAAGCAGAAAACTGTGGTATAAATGATTTGTAACATGAAGCCATGCAATATCACATCGTTGATTATCGCACAGCTCTCTGAGAGTAATAAAACTACAGCCCAGGTTTAAAGTGTTCAATAACTTATAACTGCATGTATTATTTCATACTTAGCTGTTGCTTATGTTCTGCTATATAAACCATAAAAAGATCAAAGGAAAAGAATGCATTCATATGCATGTTACAAGTAATTATATATCACTTTTTTTTTTTGAATATTTTTTTATAGAAAAGTTATAGTTTTTGTAAATTACACAAAATTACCACAGAAATAATAAAATCCCTTGTACTATCAAAAACATGGTATATTTTTTTTTTTACTTAGATTTAGCAACATATGATTCTGTTAAACAGAGGATACTAAAATACACAACTTTAAAAGACAATTGGGTCACACATACATTAGCAAGGTGAGATAATAAGTCAAATTTTTGTGTCACTTGTGTTGTAGACAAAAATATCGGGATCAGTCTTTATCATCCTGTGTGGTCTTCTACATTTTTTTTTGTACATTATCATCACACTATTGTTAATCTAGTTTTTTTGTTAGTTCCTAAATAATGTACTTTTTTGTCCCCTGCCACTCCGTCACAGAGGTACATAGCAATGGTCTCCATCAATCTGTCAATGACACTTTGTGAACGTAACTTCTCTAAAAAATTATGACAGAATGAATTCATATTTGGTAGGATTGTTAGTCACGACATGTAGTTAGCTATTTTATACAATTGCTTTCTTTAGAAATGTCAAGCAGATTTGTCAATCTGCTGCTTTCAGTTCATAGTCAACTTTAATACTGCTTCATACAGTAAATTTTGGAGAATAACACATTCTTACACAAATACTATATGAATATAAGGAAAGCATCAATGAGATTAAGAAATAAAGGATCTAACACCGGTAAGAGGGCAAGACGGAAAAATCTCAGACACCCAAGGGAAAGATTTCTGGTCTCCAACGAGGGTCCGCCGAGTTGGAGACCAATAGAAATCTTTCCTGCAGAATTACAATCTTGACCGGAAGTTAAAAACACAAATATGAAGTTTATGAAAACACAAGATAAAAACACACAAATAAGTCAGTGTTTATTGCATCCAACATTATTGTAAACAATTATTGCCTGCACTTGCGGTAAACATCATAATTGATATGAGCGATTTTATTGATACAATGACATTTTGCGAAACGTAACATTTTTACGGGAAAAGTAGCGTGAAATTCTTATCTCACCCACGGGTGACAAGGATATCTTGCACGGCTAAAAATAGGAACTGTGCTGTCTCATTAATGAGAAATTCCCATCTTTCTCCTAAGCTTCATTTTTATTAAAGGCAATGTGAGCTTTTGCCATCACTTGGCATTTGTCGTCTGTCGTCCGTTAACTTTTCGCATTTTAATATTCTCCTCTGAAACCCCTTAACCAAATGAACTGAAACTTGGTAGGAAGCAGTTATGGAAGGTCCTTTATAAAGATTGCACATTTTGTCCCAATCCATTAACAAACATGACCACCACAGGTAATTCTTGTTTCTGATTGGCCGATTAAAAAAATCTTCTTCTCTGAAACCGCTAGGCCAAATGAACCAAAACTTGGTAGGAAACATCTATGGAAGGTTCTCTATATAGATTGCTCTTTTCGTTTTGATCCGTTTACAAACATGGCCACCACAGGCAATTCTTGTTTCTGATTGGTTGATTTCTAAAAAAAACTTCTCCTCGGAAACCTTTTGGCCAAATGAACCGAAACTTAGTAGGAAGCATTTATGGAAGGTCCTCTATAAAGATTGCTCATTTCGTCCCAATCCATTAATAAACATGGCCGCCACAGGAAATTCTTGTTTCTGGTTGGTTAATTTCTGAAAAATCTTCTCCTCTGAAACTGAGTAGTACAAATGAACCGAAATTTGGTAGGAAGCACCTATTGGAAGTTCTGTAGTAAGTTTCCACAAAGCAGAATGAAATCCCACTGAGCCTCTAGTTAAAAATTGTCACTACCTACCTCTTCTAAAAATGGAGCCTGTTCATGTTTCATGCACCTAGTTGTACATACTTATGACTATGTTCACCTTGTTTGTCTGCCCATGTTTTTGATTGAAAAATCACCAATTTTGAGAATTGTGTCTTGTTTACCCGATAACTTTAGTAAACATGGATAGATTTGAATAATATTTTGCAAGTGGCTTGTAATTATCATTATCTTGGATGGGTTCTTACATGGAAATATTTGAAGCAAGGGTTTTGGGG
>MJUT01006184.1:392612-404750 GCA_002080005.1 Gigantidas platifrons | reverse complement strand
CCCCCTCTATATAGATGATGTTGTTTCACTAAATAATTCTATGTTTTGTTATTATGTTGATCACATCTAACCCACTGATCCATAAATTAAAAGATACCACCAATACAGCTAGTTCTGCTTCACAACTTGACTTACCCCTAGAAATTAAGAGTGAGGGTAAGTTCATAACGAAATTTTACAAAGAGATGAATCTGATTTTCTCATTGTGAACTTTCCATTTATATGTAACAACTTTCCAACAGCACCTGCATATGGAGTATATATCTCTCAGTTGATATAATATTGCAGGATTTGCAATTTTCGTGATAGAGTGGCGCTATGAATCTATTGAACCAAGGGTTCCTAGTGATTAAGCTGCAGTCATCACTTGCAGTTGCGACTGTCTTGGCAAACTGCTATGCAATATCTGTGTCACAAATAATCACATATGTGTTTCGTTAATCACAATCCAGGACCTTTCCTCATTCATGCCTATCACTGGGTTTGTAACAAGAGTAACATGACGGTTGCCAGTGGTGGAGCATAAACTGCCTATCCTTTCGGAGCACTTGAGTTTACCACTGGACGTTCCTGTTGCTCAATTTTTACTGTTCTGTACCTAGCATCTATAGGTTTCTGGAATCAGAACAATAGCTGTGACATGCATAGAATAATTGATTTAAAAATATTTCAACTTTGGTAAATATTCTTGAATGGTCTGCGACTTATTTTTGTGTGGAAAAGTACCTAGCAACTTTACATTTCTGGATACACGAAGAACAATAGCTGTGACATGGAACAATTGGAATCCAACTTTGGAAAATATCATGGAAGAGGTTCAGACCTATATTTTTGGAAAAGTGCTTAGCCACCATATATTTCTAAAACATGAATAATTATTTTGAATTCCAACATTGGTAAATACATGTTAGATGAACACATATTTAGATTGCCTTTTGTTAAAACATCTGGAGAAATAAGCTGGTAGGGACCTTTAATAGATGACTACTAGTAGAGATTGTATCATACAATTTGCATGACAATACTTAAAATTTATCCATGCCAACTAGAGCCACAAATTCTGAGATCAGACGGCATGTAAGAGAACGGCTTCCGACTAAATTTCTGAGAAACCATCAGCAATAATTTCTTCTGAATTGGTGACAATAGAGATGCTACATGTGTACGTCAATTTATGTACAGAGAGAGACATATATGTCGGCCGCGGCATGAAAAATCTGGAGAAACCCTTATTACTTATTACATATATGGTACCGTCCTATGAAAATGTGATCTGTAATGTGAGTTATTCAGAACTGCCATTCCCTGATATTATACCTTTAAACGGGAGCAAGTCAGAGATCTATGTGATTTTCTCCCATTATGACGCCGTTTTAACCCAGCTGAACCAGTGGTGGAAAAATCTGTAATCCTCTAGAGGATTAAAATGTTTCGTGCCTTTCCCCGCATTTCGTTTGACTCGTTTGACGGCTTTTGAAATAAAGTTCGTGTTAAATAATGGGAGAAACAAATTCTCCTTCAGATGTCCATGTGGGTTACGATATTTCTCCACTCTCGAGAGTTAAATTAAAAATTTTAACCACTCGCCTAATGGCTCGTGATTAAAATTTTTAATTTAACTCTCTGGAGTGGCGAATTATTGTAACCCACGGGCAACTGAAGGAGAATCTATATTTAATCAAATTGAGAGAAAATCTACTTGAAACTATATGTTAATTGTATCTTTATTATTTAAGAAAAAAAATGAAACAAGCATCTAATTTTAATTAGATTGATTGCAAGGGTTTGAAATTTTTTTTTTTTTTTATTATTTTTTTTTTTATTATTGTTTTTTTGGGGGGGGTTTGCGGGGTTTTTTTGCGCAAGCGTAGAACGACGTTCGCTCTAACCGATGCCTGTTTGCGGAATGTTTGACTTGCTTCTCATGAATAAATGTGTTTAGCTAAATTGTCCATTTAGTGCACGCCCGAGTAAAAATTCAACACACTAAGAAGATATTTATGAAAAGCGAATGTAATCAAAAGTTATTGGAGAACAGAAATATAAATATTGTTTTCTGTAACTTTTGCATGTTTAATGCCACTTTCCTTTGTTTTTGTACATTTTTAGTGTACCTAATACGCTTCTGTAGTCTTGTGCCTTTTAAAAGACAAATAGGAAATTTACCATGACGTAAAAAAATGACATAATAAAACTTCAACAAAATAACTTGAATCAATACATAAAGAAGAATCAATTGTAGTTGAAATAAAAACTATTTTATACATTATAATGGAAAAAAAAACAGTTTTTATAGGGGAAATACTCAATTGCAATTTCTCAATACATCTAATTATTAATACGAAGAACAATTCTAATGTTGAATCAATGATATTCCATGCCTCTTAACAAGACCGTTTACTCGTCATGTTCTGTGCTTACATGTATGTTATTCCTTAAAGTGAATCGTATGCGGTAGTCTGATAAGGAAAATTGGATGATTCTTGTATAGGGTTTCTTCACAGAGAGTTTGACTAACACCTAGACATATACAGATGATTGGACTGTCTACATTATGAACAATTTTGTTGTATTTCTCATTATTTTCATTTCTACAGGTTGGTAATTATTAACTATTTCATTTTTAAGATTTTTCAATTTTGTCTTATAAACTTAATTTTTCACCGGCTGCATTTCCCGCATTTTTTTTTAATCTCGTATCATATCGAAATGTGAAAATAAAATGTAATATGTGTTTTTAAATACAATTTTCGGCGACTATATTTGAAGTAATAAATATTCTAGGGATTAACATCTCCGTTGTGTGCTTAAATGGAATTTGAAATTTAAAAAAAATCTTCAAAATAAGTACTTTGTCCTTATGTCATTGAAAAATAATAGTTAAAGTTTGTTGCATTACAAAAGCTTACGATAAAATATAGGAGTAATGGTCTAATGGAAGGACAAAGAAAACCATTCAAAATCACATATCCAGGGCAAACCTGAAATTAAAAATATATTGACGCTAACTACACGTTTAATGTATTAGTCAGGAAATATGGTTATATATAATGTAATCAGTGATTATTGAGTGATTGTTGCTTAACACCAACTCAGTAATTTTTCAGCTATATCATGGCGAGAGCAAGTTAATTATGAATGAGATGATGATGCGATCCGATTTGTAATAGACCAACACGCTCAGTTGGATTTTTACAATGCTAGCTCACTGAAACAACAATCCGCGGATAGACATGTCGCTCCACTCGAACACACATTATCCTGATTCAGAACCAACCACTCTTTGCTCTTTCTCATTAATGTTGCATGTAGAGCGGTGAAGCAACAAATACCAATTTTATAGTCTTTGGTTTGACCCGATCGGAGCTAGAACCCATGATCTATCGTAAATGGCGAGCACGTTAACCATTTTACCACCGATGCGGGTATTGCATCTTAATATTCAATATTTTGAAAGTACACTACGGTTATTTTAAATAATATAATGACAACGTTAACAAGAAACCGCATCGGTGGTGTAATGGTCATCTTGCTATGCCGGTCATCCGGTCAAACCAAAGATTATAAATTGGTATCAGTTGCCTCTCCACTGAGCATACAACAATAAAGATTTAGAGCAAAGACTGTTTGGTTCGAAATCAGAATAATGTGTCCTAGTGGAGCGACATGTCTACCCGCAGACTGCCGTTTCAGTGAGCTACCACAATACAAATCCAACCTAGCGTGTTGGTGTATTACAAAGCGGACATCATAATCATCATCTCATCATCTCATCAAAATGTAGGTTGTTCTCGTCATGATATATGACAAATTATTATGCTTCGTGTAAGTTTCTGTAGTGATATTTGGTACTGTAATATTTTGGCATATTACCTGGACAATTAGACACTCAGTTTAATAATGATATTAATGTAGTCTTGTCCAGGTAATATGCCAAAATATTACTCAGGTCTGAGAGACATATTACCACATTAATATCATTATTATACTGAGTGTCTAATTGTCCAGGTAATATGCCAAAATATTACAGTACCAAATATCACTACATAAACTTACAAGAAGTATAATAATATATAAATGTTCATTTAACGTTAGACAACAACCACCCACTACGTTAACAAGACATTGAAGTCCATATATAAGAGATCATATTTGACCTCCACGGGGTTGATACTTTTAAGCCAAACGTTTTNCATCATCTCATCATCTCATCATCTCATCATCATCTCATCATCTCATCATCTCATCATAATCATCATCTCATCATCTCATCATCTCATCATCATCTCATCATCTCATCATCTCATCAAAATGTAGGTTATTCTCGTCATAATATATGACAAATTATTATGCTTCGTGCAAGTTTCTGTAGTGATATTTGGTACTGTAATATTTTGGCATATTACCTGGACAATTAGACACTTAGTATAATAATGATATTAATGTGGTCTTGTCCAGGTAATATGCCAAAATATTACTCAGGTCTGAGAGACATAATACCACATTAATATCATTATTATACTGAGTGTCTAATTTTCCAGGTAATATGCCAAAATATTACAGTACCAAATATCACTACAGAAACTTACACGAAGTATAATAATATATAAATGTTCATTTAACGTTAGACAACAACCACCCACTACGTTAACAAGACATTGAAGTCCATATATAAGAGATCATATTTGACCTCCACGGGGTTGATACTTTTAAGCCAAACGTTTTTATATTGTTAAAAACGTCTTTTAAAGTTAATTTTGTATTAAATTAGTAAGAAAACCCTTTTGGAAGAGTTGAGTACCTTGACTTGGTGGCATTTATCAAAGACAGCAGTTAATTAGACTGAATTACCGTTGATTTATGTATTCAGTGCGTTATAACAGAAATGATTTATAAAATTCAATATAGCTGATTCTCACATATCAAAAAATCTTCAAAGATATCTTAAATGTGAATATACTGGAAAAAAAATTAATTGAATCTTCAAACAGTTTAATAAACATACAATAGGGAAAATGACATCAACCTTTACCATTGATCTACGGATGTGAAGACTCAAAATCATAGGTCAACAAATTGACAGAAACTTATTAGAAGTTAAGAATAAACAGTCGTTCGGAACTTGTATATAATTACTCAATACAAATGAAACAAGTCTTATGTACATTTAAGGTTATACAACATTTGCCTGGGAAAATTACAATGGAAACGAGCTAGACACATACCCATCATTGTTGTCATGGGGCAGGGCCGTGTTGGCTTGCTCAGCCAAGTACAGTGTCGTGGTGTCTCCACTGGATTGGATAACATCAGAGGCAGTAATATAACTTTCTATGTTATCGACAGGTAATATCAATGATATAGTCCGTTCATTATTACATGGTATTTGTTTGTTTGTTTATTTTTGTTTTTGCTATTTTTTTTTCAGGGTGGGGGTCAAGGGGTAAAGTGGGGATAGCATATATGATATTATAAATTTTTAACACAGCAATACATCCGTCGGTATCCAGTGGGATAGTTGTATGGTATAGTTTTCTATTGCTCCAGATATGATTGGGTTGTTGTATGGTGTTTAACGCCACTTCTAACAATATTGCAGTTATATCGTGGGTGTCAGTTTTATTGGTGGAGGAAACGGTTGTACCCAGAGAAAACCACCGACTTGTCGCAAGCCACTGAAAAACTTTATCACATAATGTTGTATCGAGTACACCTCGCAATGAACGGGTTCGAACTAGCAACTTTAGTGGTGATAGGCACTGATTTAGAAATATATATATATTTATGTATTTAAACGTATGGACAGTGGTAGAGTGTGACCATATCTGCTTAGTTGGCAAAAGAATATATTTTAAAATTGATCTCCCATGGATAATCAACTTGAAATTGTTACATTTTTTGTCTGTCGTAGAATAACAATAAACTTCTTTTCTGAAGTGAAAAAATATTAAAATAGCTTTCATTACTGTATGGTTTTTATTACATTTTTCGTTAAATCAGGGACCGATCATTTACGTCCTTGGATATATTGTAAAAATTATTTATTATTTATTAAAGCAGTCTGATTATGTACATGTGTAGAAATATAAAGGATTTCAACTCTGTGTTTTATTAATCCAAATTTATATTTGAATACTTTAAATATGTAATTCAACATGAAAAATATAAATATTTAAAATTTTATTAAACACTTCAGAGACTGGAAATTGACTGAGAAATATAAAAGTTGTAACAATTTAAAAATGTATGGCTTTAGTCTGTAATTGTTCTATTATCCACCAATAAATCATCGTGTTTATTGATTAGGCAAATTAAGGATTATGACGTCACTAATTAGCTCGAGGAACACTCATATAGTAGTGGAACACTTAACCCGAATAATCCAGTCGTTATATTACGCTTTGCTACATTAACGAGTAGTGATAGCGGATAGAGGGCGCTGCATTATTCGAGTTATGGAACACTTGCCATATGCGATCGCGAGTGTAGACAAACAACCATATCCTATTTTCCACCTTCACAAAGAGGATAGGGAACGACCATTCAACTAGGGGTGGGGGTTAATTTTCTTTTAACCAAATGTTATAGCAAAACATAAATAATATAAATAATCTGACCTTGCAGTCTTCAACGAAAAAAAAATGGCGAATTTATATACAAATTACTGATTTTTCAAGTAAAAAGATTATCTGATTCAAGTTTGTTTCACGTGAAAAAAAATCTAGCTCGGTAGAAAACATCATATCCACATCCCTAAAAGTTACATGTGGACTTTGCAAATGGCAATAATCGAGATAAAATATTCCCAATTCAAACTTCTCTTTACCTTCATTTTCAACATTGTAAGAGTTTATTGCCTGAGTAAGAAGAGAAAACATAAAATTGTCATTTTCGATATTTGCTGTCTGACAGCTGGGACTATTATACTGTTATACTATTATAATAGTCCCAGCTGACAGTTTGTGAAATCCTAAATATAACGTTGTATCTTTTGGGGTTTTCTTTGTTTTGTTTTGTTTTTTTTTTGTTGTTGTTGTTTTTTTTTTGTTTTTTTTTTTGTTGTTGTTGTTGTTTCTCTAGGGATACACTAACATCTAACGACATTCCCTGTGGGGTCACGTCAGGGTTGATGTCGTCAACACACCAATCAGCAACGAGCTTACTCAATCTTTAGGTATCAAAACGATTGGTTGGACAGAATATTTAAGGAATGGCTATTATTTATTATGTGTTTATTGATCCATAACATTAATTTTGACTCTTCACAATGAATAATCCGCGATGTAAAATGTGAAGAGTCAAAATTAATGTTATGGATCAATAAACACAAAATAAATCATCGCCATTCCTTATAAATAAATTATAAATAAAAAATCAAAGCAAAATTTTAAATTCGGTACCGTTCTAACGGTACTTTCAATCAATAGAAAAGTAGTTCCGGTGTCATATAGTAAACCTGCCGCATAGCAAACCTTCCCCTCGGAATATTTGCTATATAGTAAACCTTCCCCCCGGATACTTTACTATATAGTAAATATTCCCCCGGGGAAAAATTTACTATATAGCAAACATTCCCCCATCGATAGCCGATCATCCCCTCGGATATTTTGCTATATAGTAAATGTTCCCCCTTAATCCGGATAATTACTATTGATTAGGAATTTAGCACCTTAATCGTGTTAATTTTAATTGTTATATTCCATTAATTATATCCGGTTTTGATTAAAAAGTAAAAAAGCACAAATCTATAGTGTCTTGTTGCTAATCGGTTAGGTAGGAATGTTTACTATGCGGAATAAATAATATATAGTAAACGTTCCCCCATGGGGGAAGGTTTACAATATAGTAAATCTTCCGGGGATTAATCTACTATGGGGGAAGGTTTACTGTATAACACCGGTAAAGGTGCGCGTGTCCCCATAAAAATTGATGACATTGAAAATGAATGTAATTATTTAGACCAATCAGAGAACAGCATTTATCCAAAATTTAATTATTTAACTGTATGATTGAACGGTCAAGGATGAATGAAAGGTTTGGATGACATGACCCCAAACTGGATATTATTTGGTGTTTGTGTATCTCCAATCAAATAATCAAAAAGCTACAATAAACATATAAATTTAATTAGATTGCATCGGATGCCTATCGAATTCTCTAACAGTTCTCTCAGCTTTTTGCGGTATTAAAAGAGATAATAACTGGCGGAAATTCGAAGAATGGTCTCCAGTTTGATTTCTTACGAAATGGTCTTTAACATTTTCGGAGCTCTGAATTTTTAGCAATTGCTTTTAAAGTGATTTAATTTCTATATGTATGTTTCTGATACAATTTGATATTTTTGTAACTTTAAGAGAATAGTTATAAATCATATTTAAGATTTGTGAAGTTTTATTTCACTTTCTGTCATGTCTTTAAATTAAATTATAAAAACTTATATTTAGTCAAACATTTCCATATTTGTGTAACTTTAGAATATTTTTTCATTTTCTTAAATAGTCATAAATCATATTCAAGATTTGTGAAGTTTTATTTCACTTTCTGTCATGTCTTTAAATTAAATAGAAAAACTTGTATTTAGCCGAAAATATACATATTATACAAGGAACAAAAACAATTTCAGTCGGGTTGTCGTCAAATAATTTGTCTTAATAGGTATATACTTAAAGATCCTACATTGTAAATAAAAATATTCTTGGTCAAATCGAAAAAAAAAGCGAGGACAACCTGAATAAAACTGGAAATAAATAACTAAAAAATAATATCTATTTTAATCAAAATCTACAATTTACATTTTTTATTTTATAAAACTGATGATATAATAGCAGAATAAACATATCAGTTTAGTACAAGTTGAGAGTTTTTTTTCCTAATTCGTAGCTGGAAATATTTATATAAAAATATCTTGCAGTTCCGGAGACCAAATTCTGGACTGGGTTCAAAAGAAATCATCCAGGTGGTTATTCTCCAGGAGAATGGGTCGGAAATTTTTATCGTGCAGAAAGCACGTCTATTAATTGGTTGAGTGGCTATACTGGTGATGAGACCGAGGATTGTTTGGCAATGGAAGAGTTACCGATAGGCATTGGATATTACCCGATGGATTGTACAGCCAAACTTCATGTTATATGCCACAAATTTCCAGGTATAGATGTTAGTCTTAGACTCAATTACTTTTTAAAAAAAGAGACAGATTTGAATGACAGATCACGCCATAAAAAACCTATTTCTGTATATTGAAAAAAAAATGGTCAAAATTTTAAGCAGAAATTATGTAATATTTGAAATGACATATTTCTTCCTCTGCGATGTAGAATTAATATAGCTGCTTCTCTTTAGACATTGCTAAAATCAGAGTCCAATATACAAGATGACTGTGGCTTTCGGGAGGACTTTCCCCAAAACATATAATCTTGCTTAGGAGAAAGACTAAAGTTAACTTCATTTGTTTAAAATATTAGTCACTATTGTAGAACAGTGTATCAAGAAATCTACGGCTAGAAACGGTACATGTGAATCCGTTCTTAGAATAGAATTATCTCCCCTAAAAACTTGTTTAACAATGTGCAAAAATATCTGGATTCTTTGATGGTTTTCATTTGGTTTGGTTTTATGGTGTTTAACGCCACTTTCAACAATATTTCAGTTATTCCGTGGTGGTCAGTTTTATTAGTGGAGGAAACAGTGGCGTAGCTTCCATTGAGGCAACCGAGTTAATATAGGCGTTTAATTTTTCTTTTAAAAAAAATTCTGGAATGCTTAATGGTAATGGAAGAATCAAATTTGTATTGTAATATGATTCAAATAGGTCATAACTACTCTACTCTTTTTAAAACAAAAAAAAACGCATTTTACTTATATAAAATGTTGGTGGCTACTGGAGGGCTACGTTACTCACCTAATTCCCCNCCCCCCCCCCCCCCACTCCCCGCCTAACCACCGACCTGTCATAAGTCACTGTCAAACTTTATCACATACTGTTGTACAATGTATGTAATTGTTTCAAACACAGAACATGTATGGACAAACTAGTTAAATTGTGTTTTTATCTTTCTTTCTTGTTAAGTTACGCATGCCATGGACGAAATTACAGAGGTGATTGACAGCTCACCAGAATACCATAGTGTCCATTATGATATAGTAGACGATGACTGTGCCAGAATATGTATAATGGATCGTAATTGTCTTGGGTACAAGTTTGACTCCAGTGTCTGCTACACGTTCAATGAAAGCAGTTTCATATTTACACCTGAAATCAATTGTATGGAATTTAATTCTACTACATGTGATGTAACAGATTGTTTATGTCATGGAAATGTTTGCGAAATTGATGCATGCGATTTATCGGGAAAAATAGCCAACTGCACGTTCAGCAATTGTGATGATAGCACTCTTTGCGAACCGTTTGCAAACAGCACGTGTGCTTTGGACACAACGCTTGTATGCATAAATTGTAGTTCCATCAATACAACAGTATGTACTGAGGCAACAACACTAGCACCATGGTCTTTTAAATACACTCAAATAACAGGTACAACAAGTTTATTATTAACCAAGAAGTATGTTGAGGTCCAATCTGTAGATATGTTAGTTTTATTCCAATGTTCTCACCGAGCGGTATCGTCAACGTACTGACCATGATAGTGTGGTGGTATCAGGTCGAGCCTGTTGCGTGAACTAACCGCACCACAACTCGTCGCTATCGCGACTCGCAGTGTTACGGGTTCACACAACAGGCTCGACCTGATGCATAGTCTTGTACCACCACACTATGTATGTAATGGGTATTTATCAAAGTGAAGTCAAACAGCCTGACGAAACCGATAAATATAGAATAACGGCAGTTTTGAAGGTCGAGAGAGACATTATCACTAGTATCTCAGCGAGTCCGATAGGTTGAGCAGTGATGCTAGTAATAATATGCCGGTATACGGTATATCGAGACCTTCAAAGCTGACGCTATTGTTCTTATCGATAATAAAATCATAATGTGGGGTCACACTGACCGATATTTTTAAGTATCAAAGTCAATAAGTTTATACGGACAATATCACTCAGTAAGATCAAAGTAAAATGTGCAATTGACCGATAACAATAATTTCAGTATTGAAGGTTTCGATTATATACATTATCACTAGAATTGCAGCTCGTACTCTCGAATTCTCTATGATATTAATAATAATGTCTGTCTCGACCTATAAAGCTATCTGTAGTATTTATATACATGTATAAGAAACCCCTTCTCTTGTGCTTTACTCGAAGTAATCTTAATTGTGCAATGGCACCGTTGGATGTGAATCACACAATTGGTGATACACACATTTAATAAATCTGTTTATTTTATTTTAGGATTTTAGCAAAGTAACATTTTGGGATATTTTAAGTAAACATACATGTAGATAAAAATAACACCCCAGCCCTTCAAGCATATGCTGTCCCATATATGGGACCAGTCGTGATGTTTTCATTGTAAAGTTATCTGAAGAAACATCAATTTACAATTGCGAAAAAAGGTGGTGATCAACAATTCAACGCCTCAAATAATTGAACACACGAAGCTGATGATAATACGTGTCCTGCCTTGAGACAGACATAAAAATATGGATGGGATAAACTGATGACATTGGATTCCTATCTGGATGCAGTTTATGCACCAACATTCAGTCTGTGTCGACCAGTTTATAAGGAAAGAAGCTTTCCATCTTGCTAATTAATCCAGTCAATCGATAAGAAAAATTATTGTTACAAATCATCCAAAGTTTTTTGGTGGTGTTATGATTTTGATTTTTTTATAATGTAAAATGAAACATAAATAAAAAGAAAAGTTAGAAAATTTCAAAGTGGTAATCAGAACCCATAAATCGAAGAAAGACAGACAATACAATAACCAATAGAAAACGGACAAAAAGAGAAACAATGGTCGACATAACAGTTACAATAACCAATAGAAAACGGGCAAAAAGAGAAACAATGGTCGACATAACAGTTACAATAACCAATAGAAAACGGGCAAAAAGAGAAACAATGGTCGACATAACAGTTACAATAACCAATAGAAAACGGGCAAAAAGAGAAACAATGGTCGACATAACAGGTACAATAACCAATAGAAAACGGGCAAAAAGAGAAACAATGGTC
>MJUT01006184.1:325228-366581 GCA_002080005.1 Gigantidas platifrons | reverse complement strand
TGTTTGAGCGTTAAGCTGTCGTTACTTAACGTCTGTAAATAGTGAAGAAATATTGAAACATCCCAAGTAAAATTGTATCTGGGCAATGACGGTTTCAGTAGAAAAATTCCTCGCATAAATCGCTTCACTAATGTGTTATTGCCGACGGACACTTGTCCATTTAACATCAAAAAGGAAGACAGTGCAGACCGGGCAGTGTTAATTCCACTATATCCAATTCCCGAGTGAAAAAGAGTAGCCAAAAAATCTAAAATCAGATTTATAGATGATGACATGGGATCAGCATGTTTTTCAGCGCAAAAACGCATCCATCTTTGGATATAAGTCCAATATTGTTTCTTTGTTGAATCTCGCCATGAGTGCAAAATGATGTAGACAACTGGTTTTGATAAGCCTTGGTTTTCAAACGATTGCCTGATAATTTGAAAACTGTCAGGTGGAGTTTCTGTAATAACGGGTGTTTCTGTGATTTTTGGAACGGGAGTGTCACGAGTTTTTGACTGACGGGAAGAATTCTGGGACAATCGACTAAGAGTTGAAGAATTTTGGGAAACCAAGATTGAGTTGGCCACATCGGGGCAATTAGTAATGCATCTGCTTTGTCCTCTTCCAGTTTCTTTAATACTACTCCTAGAATACTGAAAGGAGGAAAAATATAGTTAAATTCATTTGTCCAACTAACAGTAAAAGCATCTACAATTAGTGCATTTGGGTCAGGCTTAAATGAACAATACTGTGTCAATTTGCTATTGAGACGTGACGCAAACAAGTCAATATCCGGTTTTCCAAATTGATTTATAACTTTCGTGAAAACTTCATTATCTAATTCCCATTCAGTATCGTCATTGCGATGTCGCGATTCATAATCAACTTCAGTATTCTGACTCCCCGGTAAATGCGCAGCCGTTAACCAGATGTCTCGGTTTTTACACCAAAGTATAATTTCTCGTGTCAGTTCGTTAAGATTTGCCTTCATTCCGCCCATTTTATTAATATACGTAACAGCGGTAGTGTTATCTATCATAGCACGTATGTGTACAGAAGTCATTGCAGCACAAAATGATTTTAAAGTTAAATACACAGCAAGAAGTTCAAGTTGATTAATGTGATAACAACTTTCCTCGGAAGACCACCGACCACCCGTTGATTGATCTCCATAGACTCCTCCCCAACCTGTCAATGAGGCGTCAGATTTAATCACTATTGATGGATTTTTGATTGTAACGTACTTTTTGCTAATCTCAATGTTATCAATCCACCAATTAATGTCTAATTTGCATTTATCATCAAGAGAAAATTTTGCATCAAAATTGCCACGAAATTTTCGCAGTTGTTCATTTTTCGCTATTTCAAGTCTTTTATGAAACAATTTCGCATATGGAACTCCAAATTCACTGGCCATCATTTTTCCTATTAATTCCGAAATTTCCCGTATAGAAACTAAAGATTTTGATAAAATGAGTGCACAAACTTCTTTTATTTTGATTGCTTTTTCAACCGTAAGTCAAAGAGACATGTCAACAGAATTTATTATAAAACCTAAATATTGTATCTCTTGAACTGGGATAAAAACAGACTTGTCCGGATGAATTGTAAGTCCCAGATTGTCAAGAAGTTCAACAGTATCTTGAATGTTAGTTGTGCATTCCGCATATGATTTGCTAATTAAGAGAGAATCGTCTATATAGGCTGTGTTGCAATGACCCATTTTTCGTAATTCGGAAAAAGCGCATTTCATAATCTTTGTAAAAACCCGAGGGCATGTACTTAAACCCTGTGCTAAACATGTAAACTGGTATAATGTGTTATTCCATCTGAATCTTAGATATTTTCGATCACACTGTCTCACAGGAATACTGAAAAATGCGTCTATTAAATCAATGCTGCCGAAATAACAATTTTTGGACATTAAGTTAATTGCAGTTTTTAAGCTGTCCATTTTGAAGTGATCATTTTCTATGAACTCGTTTAATGATTTCAGATTCAAAATAACTCTATGTGTCCCATCTTTTTTGGGCCTAATAAATATGTGCGTAACAAACTGATGTTTACAAGGAGACGCCTCTTCCACAATGCCTTTTGACAAAAACGTGTCTATTTCTAAACTAATAGCAGTTTTTTCGTTTTCACTAAAATTTGGATTGTTACAATTATTTCTTTCTGGTGGTAAAGTGTGGAACCTTAACTGATATCCATTTAATGCATCTAAAACAGCTTTATCAGTAGTAATAATTCTCCATTTCTCAATGAAATGTTTAACTTTCCCTGCTTGAAAATTTTTAGGTGTATTAATGCATTTCAAATAGTCTGTTTTCCTTACATTTTCATGCATAATGTTATCAGTAGTTTGACTAACCTGCTTGTCTAACGGTGGCCCGATTTGTTGAATGATTTCCCCCCTCTCCCTCGTTTGTTGAGGGGAAATCGACCTTGGCCTAAAAAATGACCTCTTCCTCTAGAAGAATCTGATCTGTGATTGTTTTGATTTGATGGATAGTTGTTATATCCACTTCCAAAGGGTTTTTCATCAAACCCGGATATGCTGATCTTCCGTGATTTCTGAATGTCTTCTATTTTCTTCTGAAGATCATCGCCAAACAACTTATCTGTAACCAAATTACTTGAGTAAAGCCAGCTTTTTAAATTTGCCTGTTAGGACTGGTTTGAAATTGTCTTTCCTAAATTGATTAAGCTGCGTGTAAGATGCTGCGAGCATTCTAATACCATCTGTGGTTTTTCGTAAGTTTTTTGTTGGTTCAAATGTAGCCTTTTTCATAGCAGCTTTAAGAATTTCATTAGTTGTTTCAATTATAGGTGTCATCCCTTTAATCATGTATCCCAAGATCTTTTGAAGTTTAAGATCTCTAGATCTTATAGCATTTATCTTAGGGTGTTTTTCAGCCCAAACTTCTTCATTTACGGGAGGGATCATTAGGTTTTGGCAGTTTTCTGGTCGTTTATATTTTTCTTTCATTTCCTTAAACTTAGAATCAGGAATTTGGGTTCTAAGAGAAGAATTTACGGACTTGGCTAAACTGTCTTCTACAGCTGCACTCGTCTCCTCAGAGTCATTATAAAACTCCAATAGTTCATCCATTAACTGATTGACCTCCTTAAGGTCAACAGTTTCTTGTGTATCGGTTGTTTCCTCAACCTCACACTGATCTTCTACATGTGTTAGAATGTTATCTAGCTCAGCATGATCTAGCTGTGTATCGTCAACATTTAAAGATTGTTTGCACCGTGGCATATCAAGTTCGTTGTCATGGTCACTATCTTCATGCGAACGTTTTGTCCCACGCTTATCTGTGTGCACACTTGCAACGTTCAAACTCAAATTTTTAGAATACTTTAATTGTTCAGCAAGTTCTTGAAAACATTTCATTTGTTTCATTTGCATCTCTAGCATCGTATCAAATGACGTGCTTGATGGTTGCGTCTTTTCGACATATTCATGTTGGGGATCCCTTAAATCTATGGGTTTCCCTTGAATGCCTTTGCCAGATTGCTGGCCTGTATAATTAGGCTCAATCTCATCGTCAAAGTCACTTGTCCCACTTTGGGGCTCTGTAGAAACTTGCGATGTCATCATGACTTATTATATAGTCTTGTACCTTCACTTACGTGGTTACGATCTGAAAACCGTGATTGCACGTTATTTAAATTTCAGAACGCCTTATAACTGAGAGTTAATTATTTGTCTACAAATCACAATTAAAATTAAATATCCAACACTAATAAATCCATGAATAATTAAATTGATATCATTCGAAAAATAATAATGTGCTATCAAGACAAAGGACGAGTATGTTCTGATATCAGGACGAGGCTGTTCATCTCACATGACAGCTATGTACCATATTTGTGAAATGGAATAGTTTTCAAATAAACAAACTCAAAGCTATTTGCAAGCTATGTGATCAATTCAGGCTCCTAGGAGCCTCTAATTGTTAAATCTATGTAATTCTATCCTTATTTTTATTTTCAGATAACATTTCAAGATATATAGACTTCAATGAGCCTAAGAATAAATCTAGAACTAACGTGAATGTTAAAGTAAATACTTCCTTAGTAGAAACATACTGGAGAAATTCTTTGTTTCTAACTGCTGCCAAGGTAGATAATCCAGTAGGCCTGACCCCTGCCATTGAGGTCACAGAACAGATATCAATGTGTTTCTCCAATAGTGGTAAAGTAGCTATATATATATAGACTCAAGTAAAAGTTATTTTATATTTCATGGACATATTTAAAAAAGTAAATTGGTAATTAGTGGGCCATTTAAGAAACACAATTGTATTGTTGATAAATGTTAAAAACATTGTTTTGATTGGTCTGAGCGGGGCCATCATGGTCGTGATCATATGGTAGTTGGATTTACAACTGCCTATGCAATCAGTACCTATCACCACTAACGTTGTGAGTTCGAATCCCACTCATACAGGGTGTACTCGATACAGCATTATGTGATAAAGTTTGTCATTGGTTTGCGACCGGTCTGTGGTTTTCTTTTGGTACTCCGGTTTCCTCCACCAATAAAACTGACCGCTACAATATAACTGAAATATTGTTGAAAATGGCGTTAAACATCATAAATCAAACCAAATCAAAACCTTCCTAATGAGACAGGTATAAAGTGTAGTATTAATTTAATTTTTATATTTACAGATGCCTGTCATGGAGCATTTACTTTATCAGTTTGGCTGTATCCTAGAAATTTCAAACAGAGCCAGACTTTTCCTGTACTCTGCTATTAAATCTCATTCTGTTGAAGAAATAGAATCCATGAAGATCTGGTATGACACCATAACAGACAAATATTTCCTCTCTACAGTATGACAAGACAAAAATCGTATTTAAATTCTATATCTACCTTTATGAATGGTCACATCTTGTTTTATCTGCCGATTTCTCCAGTCATGTAGCAGACATGTATCTGAATGCAGCAAAAGTTACAACGAAAACCACAAACTTTGTTCATAATCGTGTAATTCCTGTTTACCAGAATTCATTCCTAAGAATTGGTGACGTAGGAACGTTTGATATAGATGACCTAAAATTTTTACCTTATACAGCGGAACCTTCTCAAATGTATGGTATGTTGATCACTGAAAATCTAGGTGTAAGTTTAAGTACTACAGGGGACATGATGGTCTAGTGGTTGAGGTGATTTATTGTCATTACCATCTTGTAAAGGTCACTGTCTTTTCATCAATGAAATATAGGTCCATAATGTGGCCAGAGATATGTGTTTTCGACTTGTACGTTAAAGGCATATGGTGTACCAAAATCTTTTTTCTGAAAACGTGTTGCAGTTATGTAATATCTATTTAGAGTTAAACTTGTATTCAATGGTTCCCTTTGAGGCAAATGAGAAATGACCACATAAGACAATTGGCTGTTTAATTAAGATCAGTAGTTCTGGGTTGTCGGTTCCGTTATGAAATGATTTGCATATTACTGTTACTGTAAGGTGATTTATCGAACTGATATGATTGGATGAACTTTGAGTGACTACTGTTCCATGTTAGTGGGGGTTTACAGCAGGTCATCATTAAAGCAATTATAGACGGTTAATGTTTGAACAGCCATATTTGATACTTCATACATTGCAGATCTAAATATAATCAGTGTCTTTAGAGGATAACAGTTATTTAAAGGTTTGTTTATTGGTAATATAAAACAGGACAAATTTAAATGTAACTTGTATACAAAGGATAGGAAAAATTATAAATGTTACTTGTATGTAAATATTTTTCTGTTACTATCATAAACTTTTTGCTCTTTATTTTAGTATTAAAGACATGTCATGAATTTATGATTGCTGGGTTGACAGGAGTTAAATATGAAACCATTGATGCTGATATTCTAGACAAGTTTGACAATACAACAATAATGGAATGTAATCTGGATTTAGGTAATTAACAGATATTTGCACATAGAAATCAGATTTAAGAATTATTGTAAAGTTAGTTGTGATAATACAGTGGAACTTGTGTTAGACAGGTTCCATTGTACTCACATTTTCACTGAAGTAAAAGGTTTTAGTGAGTGATTGTTGTTTTAATGCCAAGTGAGAAATTGTTCAGTTATATCATTGCAAGAATATGGTACATTTTGATGATGATGTTGATGTCCACTTTGTACTAGACCAACATTCTTAATTGGGTTTTTATAGTGCTAGCTGACTGAAGCAAATGTTTTGGGGGTAGACATGTCACTACAGTTATCACCAGAGTAACAAGAGTAACATGACTGGTACCACTAGTGACAAATTGAAAGAAGAAATTGCCATTCAGTTTATTAGTAATGTTCTAATTTGTGATATTACAGACTACCAAGGATTTTATTTTCCCATGGAAAAGGACCAGTCCAACATTGCAAGTAATTCTATTGGAGTAAATGCCTCGATTGAGTTTCTAGAAGTTGGCAAAGTGACACATATCCCAGTTATCTATTACGATGGTGTACTTGTGAACCAGTCTGGCTTTAACATCAATGGATTAGATGACATTAAATGTTTCTGTGATGTCAAATACTGTTTCTTTGGATTCACGAAATCAGTATGGATAAAGCTGATCGATGTCTCTCCTATAACAGGACAGTTGACATTGTTTGAGTTAGGAGGGGATGTCAGTCAAGGTGAGAATGGTATCAGCCTAGTATGCATCAATAGTACAGATTCATCTAATTTATTTAACTGCAGTGCTTTGGTGGTCAATGGTACTGACAGCTGGTTATTAGAGTTTTCAGTACTGAAGAACCAATTGTTACATTTGACTGTAACTTGGAATCACATTTGAATCTGGTTGTGGCATTAAATGGTCACTCAACAGCGGACTTTGGATGTTATACTATAAAGAACACCAGTACTGAAGCCACTTCACCAGCACAGAAGAGACCAATGACTGTTGGATATTCTATATATGTACCAGATCAGTTTGGTCAGCTGATTCTGGATGAGTTGACTGTTATTGATAATTATATAGAAGATATTCAGATTAAGAAATTATTTGGTAAGATATACATTAAGGAGGGTTAGGATTATGGTGTTTAATGCCACTTTCAACAATATTTTAGCTATATTGTGGTGGTCAGTTTTATTGGTGGACGAAACCAGAGTACCCGGAGAAATGTCAATGACAAACTTTATCACATAATGTTGTATCAAGTACACCTCGCCTGAGTGGGATTCAAACTCAGAGCATAAGTGATGATAGGCACTGATTGTAATGGACACTAATGGTGAAATATCTTATTTGTTGAAGGCCCATTTTCATTTAATATACATTTGTACTTTAATCAATTATTTTTATATCCAAACTTACAAATAATTTATTAGAGGCAAAACATATGGGTTGTTTTACAGGAAAAAGTCTTATGTAATAAATACTACGGTTTTCAGAGTTAAACGGTTAAACAATCAAACATGAAGCATTTGGGTGTATTTACAAAATCATTGTTTTTTCATTTGGGTGAAGTTTTTTTCATATTTCATGAGAATTTTGCTTTACTGATGTAGGACCATGCAGGTAAAACTACCAATATCCATCCTTTTAATATATTTTATTTCTGCCCAAATGAAGTACAATTTTCCGCTCAAATGAAAGGTTTTTCCGCCCAAATGAAAAACACTGTTTCTAACAAGCTAGATAATAAATTAAATATAACTTTTTATTGTAGGTACTAAACATGAATGTCCAGACATGGTGCACTACAGTCCAATATCAGATAAATGTTATAAGGTATCATCTATAAAGAAATCATATTACAATGCAGTCAGCAGCTGCCAGACTTTGAATGCAATTCTGGTTCAGGTTCCTAACAAAGAAACAAGGACCTGGTTATACAGCTTTATAGAAAGAGGTACATAGTAGTGTATCTTTGTGTACAATGTAATTTTAGTTCAGGTTCCTAATGAAGAAACAAGGACCTGGTTATACAGCTTTATAGAAAGAGGTACGTAGTAGTGTATCTTTGTCAATAGGCCATGTTGATGCAGTTCTTAGACAAAATTATTTTGTCAATGGATCTTTTACTTCATTCCTCTGTCACTGCCAAGAATTTTTTTACCAGGACTTGATAATAAATCTGAGTATCACCGCAGGTGTCATATAAGAAGCAGAAACTTACCCTTTGTGAGCATCTGGTTTTGTCTCATGGGCTCATGTCTTGTTTACGTTATTATACCCCCCGCAAACAAAGTTTGGGGGGTATATAGGTTTCACCCTGTCTGTCTGTCTGTCTGTCCGTCTGTCTGTCCGCATAGAGGGTACATGGTTTGTCCGCGCAACTCCTCCTACAGTTTTTCTGCTAGGAAGTTTTTATTTTGCAGATCATTTGTACATATATCAAAGATGTGCATTTGGTAAGGATTTTGATTTTTGTGCATTTTTACCAAAAATATAGATTGTTGAACTTAGTCATTTTTTGGTGAATTTGGCAAAAAGGGTACATGGTTTGTCTGCACAACTCCTCCTAAAGTTTTTACGCTAGGAAGTTTTTTTTTCGCAGATCATATATCAAAGATGTGCATGTGGTAAGGATTTTGATTTTGGTGTATTTTTACAAAAAATATAGATTGTTGAATTTAGTCATTTTTTGGTGAATTTGGCAAAAGGGTACATGGTTTGTCCACACAACTCCTCCTAAAGTTTTTACTCTAGGAAGTTTTTTTTTTATTGCAGATCGTTTGTGCATACATCAAAGATGTGCATGTGGTAAGGATTTTGATTTTCATGAATTTTTACCAAAAATATAGATTGCTGAACTTAGTCTTTTTTTTGTGTGAATATGGCAAAAAGGGTTCATGGTTTGTCTGCGCAACTCCTCCTACAGTTTGTAAGTTAGGAAGTTTTTACATTGCAGAACATTTGTACTCATATCAAAGATGTGCATGTTGTAAGGATTGTGATTTTTATGAATTTTACCAAAAATTATAGATTGTTGAACTTAGTTATTTTTTTTTATTTGTGAATTTGGCTGAAAGGGTACATGGTTTGTCCGTGCAACTCCTCTTACAGTTTTTATGCTACAACGTTTTTATTTTTGTTGAATGTGATTAGACATTATAATTTGACAAATAATATATTTTCCGTGTAGACTTAGTTTTCAATAATCTTGGACACAGTCAGAGTGAAGCGGGGAGTATTAGTCCCGCTATGCGGACAGTTCTAGTTTGTGTTATTTTGTATATAGTGGTTTCCAACACATATTGTGTTATGTTTTTGTTTTCTTTTTCTTCGTCCTGTGTTGCCTATTTTGCCAGTTTCTCTGGATTGTTTTTGTTTTGTTTTTCTTCGTCCTGTGTTGCCTATTTTGCCAGTTTCTCTGGATTGTTTTTGTTTTGTTTTTCTTCGTCCTGTGTTGCCTATTTTGCCAGTTTCTCTGGATTGTTTTTGTTTTCTTTTTCTTCGTCCTGTGTTGCCTATTTTGCCAGTTTCTCTGGATTGTTTTTGTTTTCTTTTTCTTCGTCCTGTGTTGCCTATTTTGCCAGTTTCTCTGGATTGTTTTTGTTTTCTTTTTCTTCGTCCTGTGTTGCCTATTTTGCCAGTTTCTCTGGATTGTCCATCTTTGATTACCCCTTCGGTATTCTTTAACGTTTATTTGCATTGATGCATAGTAGCATTGTTGGATAAATTCTTAGACACAGGTTTGTTGTTTTGTATCTTTATATGATACATATGATGACACAGCTTATTTGATGCAGGTCTTTTATTTTATGTGGTAACCATGGTGATACAGGTTCTTATTGATAGGTTTGTTGTATATTTATATAGTAGCATTGATGATGCAGCATCTTAAGGTGTATATTGTACATTTAACGTTGAAAACTCGATGAACTAAAAATAAATGAAATGTAGTGAACTTGTAATAAATCATCTACTATTTTGTGCACAAAATATCTAACAGCTGAGCAATTTAGAAATGAAATGATCAATTTGAAGCCACCCACCAAATCCAAGCATTTTTTAAAAGTTGTATTATACCCTTTTCAACAAACTTGAGGTTGTCCGGGAGAGGGTGGTTTAATGGTTTAAATGTATCATCTGTCTGTAGATCACATCTTGTCCATAATACCATGATATAGCTGAAAAATTACTCTTAAAAACAATCACTGACTCACTAAACACAACTTTGTTGTATCTATTGGGTCTTTGCGGTTTTACGAGTTATCGTTCGTTTGTAGAGTTATCTCACCTTTAGAGACGGTATGTACGACCTCCGGTCTAATACGTATATGCTGTAAATAATTGAAACAGAACATTTATTCACCAAATATGTGTTCAAAAATTATATAATCCAAGTTAAAGATTTAAACAGTATTAATTTTGAAAATTTTAAATTCAATCAATCGGAGATATGATGCCCTGCATAAAATAAGATCCCCATTTTTTATTAAGTTTTTGCAATCGTATCAATTTCTCGTAACACTGCACAATGTATTTGATCAATGGATAAATCAGGTTTTCGTTTTCAGGAACATAAATTCATATAAACTGCCTTTTATTTGTCAAAAATCACGATTAGGCCCAATAAAAATTATGTGTGATTTCTGACACTTGGCTTGCTTGGGAAATAAATAGGGTCGGTATACATAGGATTTTTTTAACATTTATTTTTACGTTTACTGATATATGTTGACCTCAACAGTGATTGTTTAATATACATGTAGATTCTCCTTCAATTGTCCGTTGGTTAGGATATTCCTCCACTCAAGAGAGTTAAATATTTACAACCCCCCCCCCCCACACACACACACAAAAACAACGTGAAGTGTGGTGATTCTAATTTATGGCAAAAACATATATGTATGTTACTGTCACTCGACCGATATCATTTTTAGGCCCCTACCCAAATGTTTTTGGTCAAGTTAAAGTGTTTTATTCCATTATAATGGAATTTTAACCCCACTGAACTGGAAAATCTGTAATCCTCTAGAGGATTAAGAAATGTCTCGTGCCTTTCCCCGCATTTGACTCATTTGACGGCTTTTGAAATAAAGTTCGTGTTAAATAATGGGAGAAACAAATTTTTATTGAACAGTTGCCATGTAGGTTACGATATTTCTCCACTCTCGAGAGTTAAATTGAAAATTCACCACTCGCTTGACGGCTTGTGATTAAAATTTTTAATTTAACTCTCTTGAAGGAGATTCTATATTTAACAATCACTGTTGAGGTCAACATATATCAGTAAACGTAAAAATAAATGTTTAAAAAATCCTATGTATACCGACCCTATTTATTTCCCAAGCAAGCCAAGTGTCAGAAATCACACATAGTTTTTATTGGGCCTAGTCGTGATTTTTGACAAATAAAAGGCAGTTTATATGAATTTATGTTCCTGAAAACGAAAACCTGATTTATCCATTGATCAAATACATTGTGCAGTGTTACGAGAAATTGATACGATTGCAAAAACTGGGGATGTTATTTTATACTGGGCATCATATCTCCGATTGATTGAATTTAAAATTTTCAAAATTAATACTGTTTAAATCTTTAACTTGGATTATATAATTTTTGAACACATATTTGATGAATAAATGTTCTGTTTCAATTATTTACAGCGTATACGTATTAGACCGGAGGTCGTAAATACCGTCTCTAAAGGTGAGATAACTCTACAAACGAACGATAACTCATTAAACCGCAAAGACCCACTACATGTATTGGGTTTCCAAATATAAGGTGCCGTCCTGGTCCTGATCGTATGGTAGTTGGATTTTCAATTAACTATGCAATTAGTGCCTATCACCACTAATGTTGTGAGTTCAAACCCCATTCAGGTGATGTGTACTCAATACAACATTATGTGATAAAGTTTGTCAGTGACTTGTGGCAGGTCTGTGGGTACTCTGGTTTCCTCCTCCAATAAAACTGACTGCCATGATATAGCTTAAATATTGTTGAAAGTGGCATTAAACACCATAACCCTAGCTCTCCAAATATAAAACTAAGTGTTACATTTGTATTAAGGTGGAATACTTTGGTCCTATGCTGTGAAGGAATGTGGATCCAATAGTGAACCAGTTCAATTTTAAACACGGTTACTGTGTATTCATTTTCTACATTAAATATGTGTACAAATAGGTGAAATTGTTTTCATAATGGAAGTACTGTTTATTATTACAGCCACACTAAAACAACACGAAAATACAGAAAATAATGATCAACTGGTCAAATGCAAATCCTTCAAAGAAAGTTTCAATAGTACGATGATCCGTACACGTTATTATCTTTTATTTTGAATGAATTTTGTAGCAGATTTGTTACGGCTGTTCCATTCATTTTACATATGTTGAGAGTCTTGTAGAAAGAGATTTTTTTATTAAAATTTTATTTCAAGTTTATTTCAATTTTGCATAGAGTAAATAATTAAAGAATTGGGAATTTTTCATTGAAATATATTTCTTTTACTTTTCTAAATATCTATTTTTAAAACTTCCGGTGAAAAGATATTTGGTAAGAATAGATACAGATGCGACTCCTATAGAAAGGAGGAAAAATCGTACAGCTTACAGTTAAAAGGACTTTATTATTTATTTGAATAAAAGCTATTTAGATTTTAATTTGATACAAATGTATATTGTATCTGCAGAAAGAAAGAGTAGAAAAAAAAACTTGAAAATCTCGATTAATTCTATTACAGAACTTGGTTCTGAGTTGAAAAAACTTTATTAATTCGATTACAGAACTCGGTTCTGAGTTGAAAAAACTTGATTAATTCTATTGCAGAACTCGGTTACGAGTTGAAAAAAAATTAATTAATTCTATTGTAGAACTCGGTTACGAGTTGAAAGAAAAAACAAATTAATTAATTCTATTGCAGAACTCAGTTGTGAGTTGAAAAAACTTGATTAATGTTATTGCAGAACTCGCTTCTGAGTTGAACAAATTTATTCAATTTATTACAGAACTGGGTACTGCTGATGGAACAGTTTTCTTTGCTCTGAGACAGTTACCAAGAGATGATATGGGTTTTCAAATCTGTCAACCAAACGGTAGGATGCCAGACTTTCCTGATAGTAATCTGCTAACATTAAGTGATTTCAGTATACCTAGATGTGTAAGGTCATTCAGAGACGTAGCTGACTGGAGTTGGGAACCTGTCTCATGTAATAATATAAATTATTTTATCTGTGAAATACAACCAATGTGTAAGTATATTGTAGGGTTAGGGTTATGGTGTTTAACACCACTTTCAACAATATTTCAGTTATATCGTGGCAGTCAATTTTATTAATGGAGGAAACCGGACTACCCTGAGAAAACCACCAGTCTTCTGCAAGTCACTGATAAACTTTATCACATAATGTATTGAGTACGCCATGACCAATTTGAACTCACAACTGTATTGGTGATTGCACAGGTAGTTATGAATCCAACTACCATATGATTACGACCATGATGGCCTGGAGGTAAAAAAAGTCTGGAAAGTAGTTAAGAACTGACCAATGAAACCCTTGGCCATGAGTAGGTGTCTGGAAACCTTAATACTTGAGATGTGCATTAGAGCACAAATTTATATCATTAGTGCTTGCCTGGTAAAAAAACATCGACCTTTGGCGATTTTGGCTATCCTACTAGGCCCTTTGGTTTTATTGCTCCCAAAACTTTAAATTGTTTGGCTATCCAATCTTTGGTTCTACCTGATAAGATTTATTCCAGAAATGCACTTGATTTGATATCTACGTTTTTATTTTAAACACTGTACCACCCAGTTTCTATTGTTGAGTTGGTGATTTTATTATATTTACATAATGAATTATCATGAAAGTACATGTACATTATTTAATGGTTAATAATATATATCTTTATATCTTTATTGTTATTTACAGTTGTCAAGGAATCTCCATTCTACTTTAACGGCTCCAATGTTGATGATGAAGAATTTAATATGAATGGCCAAGTAAAAATAGAAAGAGGAGTAACCAATAAAACGCTCAGATTTAACAATTCCTATATACAAATGATACATGCAGATGATTGTCTATCTAACTTTGACTATTGTCATAATGGACTTTCTATAAAGTTTTGGCTAATGACGGTTGGAAACCTGATATTTAATTCTACACAGATCGTTTATTCCAGTATGACGTCCCATGAATCACACGGGTTGACTATTTACCTTACTCGGAATACGTCCTATTATCTTCTTGGTTTGGATATTCGGAAAAAGATATCATACAAATCAACTACCGTCTCTGTATCGTCTAATGTGTGGACGTATGTAGCGTTGTTTATATCATCAGAGTCTGAGATTGGTTTTTACTTGAATGGTGAACTTGTCACTCCAATTAATGTACATACAAACACAACTGATGTGTCTATTAGAAGATTTGGTTTATCTGTAGAGCTAGTCATTGGAGCAGGAAATAATGGCTCCAATGCAGCATCAATAAAAATTGATAATGACTTTTACAGAATCTAATGTATTTTCTGAAACTTCTCTGAAACAGGATGGTATGTTTATTTCTTGAATAAGTCTTTCATGTTTTACATTGTTTTAGAGTAAAAAAGTTGAGTAATGTAGAATATAACATGATTCAAGATTGAATTAAGATATACATTAGAATATAACTGTATTTGTGGTGTAATGGTTAGCATGCTCTCCTCGAGTGCAGTAGTTTGTGGGTTGAAGCCCCAGTCGGGTCAAACCAAAAACTATAAAATTGGTACAAAAATGTATTTGCTGCTTATCTGCTAAGCACGCAGCATTAAGGAGTTAGAGCAAAGACTGGTTGGCTTGGAATCAGGGGAATGTATTCAAGTGAAGCAATATGTCTGCCTGTGGACTGTTGTTCCAGTGAGCTAGCACAATAAAAATCCAACTAAGCGTGTTGGTCTAGCCAAAGGCGGACATTATCATCATCATCTCATCGAATCTAACTTGTTCTTGTCATGATAAACCTGAAAAATTTGCTTACTTGGCATTAAGCAACAATCACTCACTCAAAGAGATATGAAAATAAGGCTTGGTGCCAGAGTTGTTAATTGAAAATAAAAAAATCGAAGCAGTAGCATGGATTCTCTGGTACAGCGGTAATTAGAATTTAAAAAGTGGCGGTTAAAAAAACGCATGAATACACAATAATGTAGGATCAGAATATACTGATTGACATTATAACTAACCCAACAACAATATGAACAACTCCTCTGTCAAATTAATGTCAAACTTCTAAACACATTAACGACAACATTAGAAGACAATAGAAATCTAGGTCATGGCTTGGGACAGGCACAAAAAATGTTGTGGGGTTAAACCGGCTAATAGTCATCGAGCAAGCAATTTAGAACTTCAGTCATAGATTAAGCATGAAATAATCATGATTCTAACATGACGTCCTTCATTGGCTATATAAATAATAAGTGATAAAACAAGCTGTTTGCAATCCTTGTGAAATAAATAAAGCATTAAATTAAACTGTACACGAATGATCATTGGATGGTCCCTAAAAATTAAGTTTCCAATTTGATGTCATTTGATTTTAGTGACAAACAAGTAAAATGCTCACTAAATCGTATAATAAATCAGTAACCAGCTTGTGTTTTTATGTTTGTATGTACCACTGTCCTGTATGAATACATGAATTCACTTGGGAATGATGTTTATAATTTGTTCATCAATGCGCATGTGCGAATTAAATTATATCGGGAGTTTTATTAGTATTATTTGTTTCGCCAATAAGGACGTCGTGTTAGAATTAATCATTTAAAATAATTTCTATTTAATATGAAATGACACATCATGGCAATTCCTGACTGGCATATTTCAAGTGGCATTTAACTTCTTTCTTAATCATTTGTAAATCAGTTTTGATAGAATCAGGTAGCAAGTTCCAATCCTGAATTGCATTGTAATAAAATGTTGTTGATTTGATGCCTTTAATTTTAGGCATTGGTTAAAAGGACTTATTGTATTGTGAATTCCACTCCTGATTGGTTTACTCTATACAATTTTATTGAATTCTACAGTAACAACTAAAGAAGAGACATGCATTATATAACTGAAATATTTTTGGAATTGATGTTAAATGTCTAGTCGGTCTATGGTGTTTAATGCCACTTTCAACAATATTTCATTAATATCGTGGTGGTCAGTTTTATTGGTGGAGGAAACCCGAGTAAAACCACTGACCTGTTGCAAGTCACTGACAATCTTTATCACATTATGTTGTATCGAGTACATCTTGCCATGAACGGGATTTGAACTCACAACTTCAGTGGTGATATCCACTGATTACACAGGTAATTATAAATCCAACTACCATACGACTACGACGGTCCCAAATTTATGTTAAACATCAGAAATAGATACATGTACTTGTAATTGTTTAGTGTGTTGGAACTTGAAAATAATACTAATATTTGGGTTAGGGTTATTGATGTTTAATGCCAATTTCAACAATATTTCAGTTATATCGTGGCGGTCAGTTTTATTGGTGGAGGAACCAGAGAAAACCACTGACCTGTCGCAAGTCAGTGACAAACTTTATCACATAATGTTGTATCGAGTACACCTTGCCATGAGCAGGTTTCAAACTCAAAGTTAGTAGCGATAGGCAGAAGTAGTTATAAATCCAACTACCATACAATCACAACCATGACAGCCCCTCTAATATTTGTTTTATCACTAAATTCATGTGGAGAATTCAATACATTACATCATCAGAACCCATTTTTGGATGAACAAAAATCCAGCACTTTAATTAAACAACAAAACAAACAGTTTAACAATTTTATTATCACCGAATGCAAACTGCAGGCTTGCCTAGCACATGTCTTGCATAACAAAATAATTGTAGAAATTATTAACTAATGCTGAAACAGAACATAGAATATACATAACAGAAAATCACCAAAAAAACCCATTATTTGTATATTGTTATTTTACACACAAACTTGTCAAACAAGCATAAAATGAAAATAAGATTTAATAGAACAACCAAGAGGATAAATAGAACAGACCCTAGGATAAAAACTGTGACTGATCAGTTGGTTTGCAATTACAGTTTAGCTTTAAATTGTCTGTAATTTTATAATGTGTAGCATCATTTAAATCTAGTTCAAACTTTGTCCAATTAAACACAAAGCATTTTTTTTATCCTTTTAAAGGGGAATTTGCGGTAGGCACTACTGCCAAAATTTGTGGGCGGAGCTTATCAGCAAAAATCCCTGTTGATATGAACGGCATATTTATGAATCTGTATGTCACATGACCAAGGTCACATACCTTAGAAATTTGAAGTAATTTTTGTAGGTTTTAGATTGATGAAGAATAGTATTTTTAATAAGATTAAAAGTTTCGTAGGGAGGAACACTAGTGACCATGCCTGTCAAATATTTTGCACCAAAAGTAACTATGAAACTGTGTATCATTGATTTTTCCTCCTCAAGATGACCATGGCCAAAATAATGAAGAAACTGAATGTTTGCTCCGCCCACAGCTATTTATACCCACGCTCCCGGTTTAAGTTCATTATTCTGAACAAATTGATGTATATTCTACTGTGTTTGGAAATAATATAAATGTTCATTTCTAATTAAATAAGAATATTAATTGTGCATTACGGTGCAAAAAATCAAAATAACCAACAGATCTGTTTGATGAATGAGAAATTACAAATATTGCCATTTTATATTACTGATGATGAGTGAAAAAGACTTTGGACCAATTTTTAGATATTCAACAAAACTAAAGATTTTTTAAAATTGTGGTATTAATATGCAATATATAAATGCACCTAATATTATATTGGGTATTGTG
Organism: Gigantidas platifrons; assembly: GCA_002080005.1. Taxonomy (NCBI): domain Eukaryota; kingdom Metazoa; phylum Mollusca; class Bivalvia; order Mytilida; family Modiolidae; genus Gigantidas; species Gigantidas platifrons. The sequence goes on along the minus strand of MJUT01006184.1, from coordinate 348,809 downwards.
GATCCGTTAGATCCGGATAACACAAAAAATTAAGTCATTTTGATTTTAAAGTATTATTTATACAAATGCACATGGTTGGGTGATAAACCTAGTATCAATGGTTGTCTAAAATACCTAAAATATTGCATTAAAATAGAAAAGACAACCATAAATTTCCTATCCTCTACACAAAGAGAATATATATGTAAAAAGTGGTTGCCATTTGAAATTGTTCTTGGTGTTTGAAATTTTTAGTGCAATGTTGCAACATGTTTATTTTGATGAATTAAATGTAGATCATCTGTGTAAATTGTATATGCATGTCATATGTTTTTGTATTTGTATCTGCCTCTGCTTTTCTTTAAAAATAAAACAAATTACAAAAAAAAAAATATTAATTGTGCATTATGGTGCAAAAAATCAAAATAACCAACATTGGGTTTTTACTCAGATCTGTGTTTCATGAATGAGAAATTACAAATATTGCCATTTTATATTACTGATGATGAGTGAAAAAGACTTTGGACCAATTTTTAGATATTCAACAAGACTAAAGATTTTACACAGAGAGAAAAAATATGAAAAACAAAATAATATCAAGCTGCTAAAAGAATTCTACTTATAAATTGGATAAAATCACCAGACGTAAAATCTAGATCCCCACCATATGCAGTATTTGCCTTAATTTTTTAACCTACTTGCCCGAATTCAGAAAAAAATTATATCCTTTAATAATTTTCACTTGTTCAAATCCAGTTTTACTAGTCCCTGGCTTCAGGCAAGTGGGTTAGCACGAAGACTGCATATGTGGTCATTTACACCTGGCAGATATACAGCATGTGGACAAAAGTGATTCCGTTTCCGCCATCTTCCCTATATATTTCATATAAAACCATTTATTTTCATAACATTCTCATGAAGTCATTCCTTATCTGATTTTCATAAAATTTTCAGCATTAAATGCAGAAATAAATAGTTTCTTCTTCGTATAATTTGCTAATAATTTTATTTCTACTTTCTCTTAAGAATTGATTTAAGCAGTTTAATTTTTTCACCAAATCTTACTATATAATCATATAAAATTGTGACGTCAAGAATTTACATTTGTTTAAATCATAAATTCTTGCAAATAAAAGTTCAAAAAAATTACATAAAGTTATTAAGATAAACTCTAATTCTGTTTTTAAAGGTGAAAATTTCATGAAAATCGGCTAAGGAATGACTTCATGAGAATGTTATGAAAATAAGTGGTTTTATATGAAATATATAGGGAAGATGGCGGGAATCACTTTTGTCCACATGCTGTGTATATATATATTTATCATGAAGCTACAATTCAGTATTTTTAAACCCAAATCACTTGATGGAACAATGTATAAAAAGAACAGATTACACGTCAGTATCTGGTGGGAATTACCTACAACTTCACGAAATTACTAACATCTAAAAAAAAATATACTCATATAGTTAATTTACCACTAAATATAACAATCATTATATTATATATAAATAAACTATTAAACTTAAAACTAATAATAATCATTTTAACAATTAATTTTAACATAAACAAAGAAAGAAAGAAATATTCCACTTTTAAGCATACCTGCCAACTTACTACAATATAGGCATGAACAACAAAATGTTGTCCCATATAGGCTCATGGTTCACACAATAAGTTATGAGAATTTATATATTTAAAAAATATTCTTGATCACACTTTTAAGAAGAAAAAATTACTGGAGGAAAATTTATCTCTAGTAATACAGTAACAATACATTTTCGTGTAAATTAATGAAAACAAATATAGTGTATTACATTGTACCAAACTGAAGGGTGTTTAACACCACTTTCAACAATATTTCAGTTATATCATGGAGGTCAGTTTTATTCGTGGAGGAAATTGAGTACCCTGAGAAAACCACCAAAAATAAATTTTATACTTTGTTATTTTATTGGGAACTCTTTTAAATCATTTTGGATTGGATAGTTTTATAAGTGGTTAAGGATCTATACACGTTTTCCAATAATTCTATTTCAATATGTATATTGCTGCTTTCTTGCACCTCATTGGACTAAACAAGCAAAATTTTTAAATTTGACTCTTCAATAATTCCATTCTACAAAGGCATATTCATGTGCCCTTGTATCACATTTTGAATTTCAATTTAAAAAAAACAAACAAAAACAAAAAAACGTCATTTTGAAAGCAGCAGAGCGAGACATTTCATCAAATCAATTTTAAAAAAATACATAAAAAAAGCAAAATAAATCGGTGTAAATGCAGTTGGGAAAATAAATTCTTAGATCACGAGAAATGCTATAAAAGCAAATTTGAGAGTCAATAGTATCACTGTGGAGATATTCAAAAGTTGGCAAGTATGGTTCATGTAAATAATAAAACAAATACACCATCAAAGACAATACAGAAAACCCAAGTCTTAACACAACTTTATACTTTACACAGGAAAAATCTGTTTACTTGAATTTAATGCATTATTATCAAAATGAAATTATGTTGTAATATTAAGATTTTGTTTTTCTAAGATGTCTTGTTTACTTATTTATGAACAAAAAAAATAATGAACCATTTCCTATACCCACTAATATAAAATTTATATATAAAACAAAAATATAAAAACAATATACTCAGGTATTGACATCATCACAAAATACAAAGTTTATGTTGTACTAGGCTTACATTGTAACTATTGACTGATCTATTGTATATATATTGACCAATCTATTGTTACTATTGACTGATTTATTGCAACTATTGACCAATCTATTGTTACTATTGACCAATCTATTGTAACTATTGACCAATCTATTGTTATTATTGACCGATTTAAGGTAACTATTGACCGATCTATATATTGTAACTATTGACCTAATCGATCTAATGTTACCAGGTGCATAGCAACCCGTACGCAAAAACGCAGTTGCGTACACATCGAAAATTTTGACAAAAATGAAAACATGGTAAATCAAGGACATATGGTTGAATAAAATATACTTAACTTATTTGCATGTATGCCGATCTCGACGGCAACGGCGGAACGGTCTTTCAGTACCATGAAAAGTGTAAAGACCTACTTGAGAAATACAATGACAACCAATCATTTGTCTGGGCTTGGTCTATTGAACATATACCATGAAAAACAAATCTCAGCAGACACGGTTTTGGACATCTTTAGTAGAAGAAAGGAAAGAAAATGGTCCTTGTCTTGATTTTTCAGGATTAACTTTGACAATTGAGTTGAAATGAAGACTACCAATTTACTTCTGAAATAAAAACATTGAGAAATGTGCTTCAATTTATTTATGAAATGTGCTTCAATTTATTTATGTATTTTCTCAAAAATGATTTGTAAAAACTATCCTTGCACCATATGTTAATTGTATTTTATTCCAAATCAAACTTAACCCACTACACATTTGACAAAATAAAATTTCTAAGTCAACTACATATTTGTATTGCTCTACTTAATATTTTATTTCTCAAAATTTATGTTCAAAAGTTGACTTGTTGCTCATGAAAATTGGGTTTCCGTGGGATCATTTTTAGTGCCAGAAAATTGCGAGATTGCAGGATTGTGCATCATTTACCCCAGAGCTTCTGGGGGCCTTAAGCGGCCCCCATACCCCCTGCCGTAAGGCCACCTCTGCGAGGTGGGTGACCCTCCACCAGACTCTTAAACAGATTTGAGTACACTTCATTTTGGGGTAGCTACGCCACTGGTTACCTGTCAATACAACAAAATAAATTTTGATAATGTGATAATGAACATACAGTGTATTTTTCCTGCAATATATGAAATTTCTTAATCGAAAGACATATACAATGAAAAAGTGGTCTTATAAGACAGTTAAAAGAGGTTCAATTCATATGAAATTTTCTATGACAGGACACATTATTATTATAAACAAAACTACAAAAATAATAAGTTTTTTTTGTGTAACATTACATTCATACCAAAAACATACTTGTTATTAGTGACTTATCTCCCTTTACAAAGAAGACAACAGTGACTTGTTTCCCTTCTCAAAGGAGTGAGCGAGTGATTGTTGTTTAACGTTAACTCAGCAATTTTTCAGCCATAAGTTAATTTTCAATGAGATGATAATGAGGTTCGCTTTGTACTAAACCAACATGCTTAGTTGGAATTTTATAGTTGTAGCTCACTGAAACAACAGTCTGTGGATAGACATATCACCCCACTCGGACACATTATCCTGATTCTGAACCAACCTGTCCTTGCTCTTACTCCTTAATGCTGCATACTGAGTGGAGAAGTAACAATGTGGCTCAAGCACACGACCTGCTGCACTTGAGGCAAGCATGCTAAACATTACACCACTGATGCGGTTCCTTCTCAAATGAGACCAGAAAACAGAGAGTGACCTATCTCCCTTCACAAAGGAGTCTAGAAAACAAGAGACAGAGATAGCAGATCAGAGAGATAAGACACTAATATTTATAACTGGGACTTGTCTTTGAACAAATTTAAATAAAATCAAAATGTTTTAAACAAGGTGAAAATTACATACAAAAGTGATTGGATTTTTATAGGGAGTAAATATGAAATAAGTTTATATGGATTAGACTAGACAAAACAAAACCTGTAAGCTCTTATATGTATGGACTTCAACTAAATATAAAATTGGAACTTGAATAGGCAAATATATAATCAAATACTTTCAAGCTCTTATGTATATATATATATATGGATTTCAACTAAATATAAAATTGAGACTTTAGAAGCAAATATTGACGAAACAAAACTTGCAAGCTGTTATATACATGTATGCATTTCAACTTAATATAAAATTGGGACTTACATAGGCAAATATAGAAAGAAAAAAACCTTGCAAGCTCTTGTATAACAATGTGTTTCTATAAAAGCAGTGATAATTCAATACATTCATTTTAAAATATTTCATACATAATTGCATAGTATTTATAAGGGAAATGCTATTGTCCCCTTTTAACCTAAATAATATAACAATTCATTCAATACAAAAATATAAGCATTTAAAATAAAAAAGTTTTTGATTTATTCCCAGATGTGAATTTTTTTGTCAGTGTCTTTTCTTATTTGCAAGTATAGCACTACAAAGCAATAAAATGATTTTCCTTTCAATCATTTCAAAATGTATCATCAGCAGCTACACAATCTTAAATATTGAACAAGATAGCGGCATTATAAAGAAGCAGAAAGCTTCTAGATTTGAATGAAATATATCCCGACGTAAGACCATACACGGGTGATGTTAAATGTTAGTTGCATCGTTGGATGCAAATTTTTTTTAAATAAAAATCTCAAAAACATAATGTTAATTAAATTTATGTGTTCTTTATTCTATCCATGCAGCACTAAAGCCATCGTCAATCAAATCTGGATTGATTAATTGATGTTTAATGCCAACATCAGCAGTATTTCAGCTATATAGTGGTTTAAAATCTGGATGTACACACTTTGAGACTATATTGCAGTTATCTGTCTAATTTAATTTTCGTTATATGTTCTTTGTAAATAAGCAGATCAGGGCAATATATTTATAAATATCTGATATTCCTGAAAACAAACCTTTGAAAAAGTCATGATAATTATATTTTCTAAAAAAAATATTTGTAGAACAGTGAAAAAAAAATAATAAAGGACAAAAGATACACTTTGGCTTTGTGGAGAAAAATAATATCTAAAAAAATATACTTTTAATTTCAATGAAATGAATAACAAAATTAGCCACATCAAATAGATTTCAACCATGTATAATAACTTTAAATATGTTGTATCGTTGATTTAATATATTGATTGATTGGTTGGTGTTGAACACATACTTGAGCAATATTTCAGCTATATTGGCTTCAAAGTGATCTAACAACATACTCCATTTTGCTCCAATCCAATCATGCTACAGAATACAGAATGGGATGTCATAGATGTAACTAAAAAGCTATGTTTGACACAAAAGTCTCTGAAAGGGTGTGGGGGTGTATCACCAGTAATGGTTATTATCTCATTTAAAGATTTTATTTATTTGTAAAAAGTTGATATCTATTTGACATGGCTACAATTAGCTTTTTCACTACATGCTCTAGAATCTGAAAGACTTTATTTGACCTTCCCCTTTAACCCTTCTCCTAAATCTCTCTAACATTCTTTGAAAGACTTATCAACTCTGGTGTTCCTTTTAATCCTTTTCCGTCCATAAATTCTTGTTGACATGAAAATGGTACAGTTTGAAAGAGAAGCCTCTTCTCCATACAGTCTTCTGCAAAGAAATGTTGCAAACTTTCTCCAATGGCACCCTCTAAAAATCTGCGTAATGGAAGAATATGACTAACTGGTCCATCCCACACAGTCAAAAAATCTTCAACAATATGGTGTATCAGCTTAGGTCTTGGTAAAACATCTAAACTTTTGGTTTTCATCGCTTTTTCTAGAAATAAAAGAATAAAACAATCTTTTGAAGAAAAAATATTTTATACAATAAAAGATAACATATATTGATGTTAAATTATGTCTTGCAGTCATTGCCATCTTGTATTTCTGATCAACAAAAACATAGGGGCTGGTCGTGATTGTATGGCAGTTGGATTTACAACTACCTATGCAATCAGTGCCTATCACCAGTAAAGTTGTAAGTTCGAATCCCTTCATTGGCGAGGTGTATGCAATACCACATTATGTGATAAAGTTTGTCAGTGACTTGCGGCAGGTAGATGGTTTTCTCTGGTTTCCTCCACCAATAAAATTGACTTCCACGATATAACTGAAATATTGTTGAAGTGGTGTTAAACACCATAACCCCAAACCTAACAAAATCATAAACTTTACTGAGGACCAGAAGGTAAAATTCCAGCAATGTGTCCTTTCAAGTGGTTTAGTTATTTCAGAAAAGAACATGAAAGTCTATTAAGTAACAGTAGCACAATACTTCAAATATTAAGGCCATGCAAAGTTAATTACTTGGTTCTCAGGCCCTTTTTTGTCAAAATTGATGAGGGAGGGCGGCATTTTTTTTTATCCTTTTACTGCTGTAAAAAGTGATGAGGGAGGCATTTTGTCTTCTTTTTTTTGGTGAAAAATATGGTAATGTATAAATCTTTTCATTACTTTATTGAAAATTTCAATTTTATTTCTTCCGATGGTGGCAGAAACATCACAAGTGGTTAATTTTTATGGAAACGTCCAATCCGCTGGTCCCAACGTACCATTTTTTATCTCCGTAAACAATTCCAATAAGGTACAAGCTTCGGAGAAGCCCCCTATTATGTTTCCTGGTAAAACTGGCAAACATTTGTGCCGAATTTGCACAGAAACGATTGACATTTTGTCTAAATGTCAAACGGAAACACGTTTTTTATTTATACATTGTCATAACGATGCTTTAAATCTCATTTAAGCATGATGCGTTTTAAAGCGTTTCACCGACCACGCGATATAAGATAAAAACGGATGCGGTTGTTTTTTCCGTACGGACAGCGCTACCGCATTTATTTATTTTTTTTTACTATTTTTGCAAAAAATCGGCAATGCGGCGACGAATTTCCACATGCGGTTGGGCCTGAGAACCAAGAAATTAACTTTGTATGGCCTAAACCATTTTGGTCTATTAAGTTAAAAATTGTACTGATATTATTTAAAGATCTAGCTTATTTTAAAATTCAAATGGAATGTATACATATAGTTTCAAATCTTCACGTACTGTTGTACATCTTGTTAGAAATTTCTACCATCATTTTGTCCGTGTCATGTATGTATGTTTTAACAGGTGCATAAGTATTGATTTTTACCTTGTTAAAAAAAATTATTTATTCTACAAAATTTTCTTTAATGAGGTATTATTATATGAATCTTGCCAAGCTTAGATTTAATAATTATCAGGAAACTTTGAGAAAAAAGGAAACTTGTATTTGATTACATCATTTTCACACATAATATGGCAAAACAGAATCACAGAATCCTGTTTTTGAAATTACAAAACTGTCAACAAAACAAACTTTCAAGGAAATCTATAAATACCACATAACTGATTATGAGCAATAATAAAAACATCGAGAAAACATCAGAGATTCAACAGCCGAGTTGCAAGTTAAAATCATTTGGTCTTGTGATCATAAATATATATGGTTTAGGGGTGGAGATCTCCACCATTAAAAAGTTCACTTCAGGTAGGGGGTGGGGTATGACCCTCCCCCCTGGGCCTGAGCTATAAGGCATTTAATTTGCCTAGTCACCCTGATCATAAATATATATGGTCTAAGGGTGGGTATCTCAACCATTAAAAAGTTCACTTCAGGTAGGGGGTGGGGTATGACCCTGGGGCCTGAGCTATAATGCATTTAATTTGCCTAGTCACCCTGATCATAAATATATATGGTTAAGGGTGGGGATCTCGGTCACATTTTTAAAACAGATTCCCCAGTGGGGTGGGGCTGAGCCCCTGGGATAAAAAATGTTGAATGTACAACCTCACATTGGCATCTCTACCCATACCACATATTAAGTTTCTATCTTTTGTAGTTTCAGAGAAATGTGTAATTCTCAAAATATATACTTTTTTTCTTTAAAAAAAAAACCATGATTTTACAAGAAAAAAACAATAGATTAATCTGAATTTCGAACTCGCTCTAAATAATAGTGTAATAATGCTTCCTACCAAAATTTATGTTGATCGGCCAAAAACTAAGAGAGCTATCGTTATAACAAGGATAATTCTCAGAATATGTACTTTTTCTATAAAAAAAAACCATGATTTTACAAGAAAAAATAATAGATTAATCTGAATTTCGAACTCGCTCTAAATTATAGTGTAATAATGCTTCCTACCAAAAATTATGTTGATCGGCCAAAAACTAAGAGCACTATCGTGTTAACGAAGATACCCATACGCCCGCCCGCCTTTCGCCAAAACATAAGCTGACTGCAACTCGGCTAAAAAAATCTTATATTATTTTGTTGTAAAAGCTGATCGGCAACATGATAAAATGTTGAATTGTTATTGTGAATAGTACAAATGGATATTGTTTCTTTAAAAAAAAATTAGTGATACCCTGTACAAAGGATGGTTGGGTGTTTAGTCAGTTTCAAGGGTTCTCCCTAAACTCAAGGTGTCCCCACATCAAACTCTTTGAAATTTAGGGGTCAAGATTATGGTGGTTAATGCTACTTTCAACGATATTTCAGTTATATCATGGCAGTCAGTTTTATTGCTGGAGGAAACTGGGGTATCCGGAGAAAACCATTGACTTGCCACAAGTCACTGGCAAACTTCATCATTAAATAAAATTTATTGAATATGAATATCACTTTAATGCTTCAATTAAGAAATCCAATTATTCTCTTTACAAATGATAATTAGCAGTTATTAAAATAAAAAATCTCACTCAATGTGGTAAACATGGGAGGCCATGCTGTTAACACATTAACAGGTTTGTTAATTAATTTATTATAATTTCGACAAAGCGAACAGAATTTGAATGGATTTGTATTTTAGGGATTGAAAAGTGACTTCAAGAAACCCAGGAGCTGTCATGGTCGTGATCGTATGGTAGTTGGATTTACAACTATCTGTGCAATCAGTACCTATCACCACTAAAGATGTGAGTTCGATTGATTGATTGGTGTTTAACGTCCAGCGAGCAATTTTTCAGCTATATTTAGGCCGAGAACATTTAAAAATTTAAACGCCACGGGACTCGAAACAACAAGGAAAGGTGATGGGTAGGGACAGATAATTTAGCCAGTGCAACAGTTCTCCTATCGACCACTCATCACGAGCACAATGATCATAATGAGCTGTTACATTGGGTTCTTTAACATGTGAAGAGGGTGGCAATCTCTCAACATGGGACCTTGGTTTTATTTACGTCTCATCCGAAGGACGGGTCGGTTCTGAATTTATACATCCCGCACAACCGACAGATGCCCCTTCAAGCCGAAAAGCTCTCGGTCCCATTTCTATACCCTGGGGTTCCCGCGGGGTCGACCCCTTTTAGAGGACTATAGCCTCTAGGGCAGAGAAACCTGGTGCCTATTCTACACCCGGCACACCCTCTGTGAGGGGGGTTGATGTGAGTTGGAATCTCGCTCAGATGAGGTGTACAACCTTATGTGAAAGTTTGTCAGTGACTTGTGACAGGTTGGTGGTCTTGAAAGTAGCATTTAACATTATAAACCCTAGCTCCTCAAGAAACCAGAAATTTTGACGGAGTAAATTAAGTTGAATAGCACCAAGTTTAAAATGGGACTTAACAGAAATTCAACTACGTTTAAAATCAATTTGCATTTTGTAGACCTTCAACCATTGATATGTAACATACCTGTTGGTAGCTCATCATAATAATAGAAAACTGGATGAAGAAAGTTGGAGTTATGAGCATCCGACGATTCTCCAGTAGCTCGGTTGAGTCGGAAGACGTCATTGCCAGGACCAGAGAAATCTCTACCATATTCCATAACAAGAACAATAATTCTTTGTGCTTTATGTCCCGACTGCTTATCTAACTCATGCATCAAATTTACAGGAAATTCTTCTAAATATGAAAAGTTTATACCATCACTGAAAATATAAGACAAAATTACAAAACATTAATGTGTCCAGTTAGATTAAGCTGCTGATTTTCAGTGACAAAAGTATAACGTAACGCGAGTTTCATTTTGACCAGTATAAAATTTCATTATTTTGTATGTTGGTATATATTGTCAGGATTTAGAATGACTAATTGATATTAAATCTGTTCGACATATCAGTTGTTCTCAAAATAATGGTCTGAAATCAACATAATCTACCTTCTTAGCTAAGGGGTGTTCCATTTAAGTCTACCTGATTGTGATTGTGTGTGGTCATTTTCAGTGGACGGGATTCTGTGTAAATTTTTTTATCTTTAATTTTTTCATAATAAAAATAATTTCAGTGAAGAAGTGTGCAAATTTTAAATAGAATCATTAATGATTTGTAAATTTTCTCTTTGATCTTTACACACAATAATATCTATTATCAAGCATGAGATGAAAAATTATCACTGATGTTATAATGTGACGATATAATAAAGTCTCTGACATCACCTTGTCAAATTCTTGATAATCATACCATCGATATGTTTTGCTTGAAAAGGACTTTTAATCACATCTCATTTCTTGGGTTTCTACTTTGATATATTTTCCTTGTCAAATTCTTAATAAACATACTATCACTGATATGTTTTGATAGAAATGGACTTCACATCATACTTTGGGCTTCAACTTTGATGTGATATTTCTAAAATAAAATCCATTATTGCAAATCATATTAACGACGGTATATATGTATCTGCACTTACTCATGTAATATCATGACATCAGCTAATACGTCAAACATTTGGTAAGTACCAGAAGCTTCATTTATACGTTTTAATACCATGTTCAAAATCTGGCTCAAAGGTGCAGTTGTTGATGGCCAAGGCACTTGGTGATAGCGATTTTCTAACAGTTTACTTAATGCACGTGCTGAAACAATACAAACAAAAGAAATGGTAATACAATTTTCAAATTTGGTATATTTTTGAATATACATAAGGCCTCAGTAATATGAAGCTCTGCAAGTGATCGTTACAAATCGGACCAATATAATGATTACCATAGTCTCCTCTCTTATAAAGACAACCCTCTTAACATGCTAGATTTCAGATTCACCGAGACCAAGTAAAATAGTATTAAATTGTACCCCTCAAAAGAAGCCATCCTTTTAAAAGAACATCATTTCATTATAAAATGGGTGACATCATAAGAGAGGGACTACTGTATGTCACATGATAAGCCACTAATATTGGTGGAGGAATACCAGAAATCATAAAGAAAATCTCTGATCTTTCACATGTTACTGACAAAATTTATCACACAATGTTGCATTTAGGAAATCAATATGCACTGGCAACATGGAGTCCTTCCCTGCAACTTGATCCTGATTGATTTGTTGTTTAACGTCAAATGAGCAGTATTTCATTCATGATAGGAATAAGTTTACAAACCATTATTATTTGATCATGAAGGAGCAATTGAACATTGGCATATATTACTAACAAGATACCAATTATACCATAGAGCAATATAATGCATGAAATTGGAAAATCAAAGGAAAAGGAATTGTGATAACATAAGTATGTAGTTAAATTGTTTTATTACAAGTTTCAATAGAAAATAGAAGTGCACTTCTCTTTTAATAAGTTGCTGGGTTAGATTACTTGTTTGTGAAGAGAAAAGGATAGCTTGTTCAATTAATCAGTAATGTTTTTAGTTCTACTTTGAGATTGAGTTATTTTTCAGAAACATTTTCAAGATAGTGTACCTATTTTGTGTAATCAACTGTTCCCAAAGTTTTCAGTCTATATCCCTGAAACGGTACAGAATGTTTTCTTACAATATTGAATAATGCACTTCACAAAATAGAAGAAATTTCTATTTTTAGTAATGACAACCATCTTGGATGGATGGTTGGACTGTTTTTATATATTTCTGAAATGGGAACACTTGAAGATCATCCTAGCAAATTATGGTTTGAATTAGTACTGTGGATTCTAGAACAATTTTCAGCTGATTTTTGGTCAAAATAGCACAGGAAAGCACAAAATGTACTATTGTCATGTAGCAATAGTACTGAATATCAGCTCATTTCTGCTTAAGATGAATCATTTTCATGATCAAAAGGAATATCTTCTATTAGTATTTGTGGTCATATTGGATGGAAGGTGAGGTTCTCTGATTAAATTTTGAAAGTTGACCATAATAAGGCCAACCCAGCTATGTTTGATTTAATTTGTCCTGTAATTTTTTTTGCAGAATTTTCATATGAATTTGGACAAAATAGACCTGACTTGCATAAAAGACAAAGTACATATTTTACAGAAAAAAAGAAAAAAAAACAAATAATTATCAAATGGTTACAGCTTTTAAATTTCAATTCATTCTGCATAAAATGTAGAAATTTGTACTATTTCAGAAATGTCTATTTTTAGCATAGCAACCATCTTGGATGGAGGACGAGGCTGTCAGAACAATTTTGAAAAGGGACCACTCATACCATGTTTGATTTAATTTGCACCAGTGGATTCAAATGAGAAGATTTTCAAATGAATTTTGGATAAATAGGCCTTACTGCATAACTTTGCAAAAATTAAATTGTAAAAAGTTAATAAAAGTAACAGCTATGGCTAGACACTCCAGGATGGTAAATGTTCACCTGGTATTATTCTAGGTGAGCTATTCAATGAATTACCTGTATATCTGAAACCATGTATGAATCCACCTGCCGACTTCCTGAAATCTAAGGAATGTGTAGCTGTGCCAGCAAGATACATCCCAGGATTATCCACAGACTGGTAATCGTAATCTATTTTGGGATACTTCTTGGATCTACCAATTCCATTAGACATCATTGTATCACTATAATAAAACATTATCATTGTAAACAATAGAATTTTTGTGCATTACTGACTATACATTTTTCATTCATCTGTTATACATGAGTTATTTCCCTTTAGTTTGGGCAAAAGGGTTCATTGAAAATAAGACATCATTTTTCACATCATGTCACACTTTATATGATCCGAGCAAGTCAGCTTGAGTGGATTATTAAACTCGTTTGAACATACTAATAAATAATATGATTTCTATGGTATAATATCTTACAAAGTTTTTAACTTGTAAGCCCAAAGAGACAATTAAAATAATTTTGACTGAACTATTTTTCTTTTCAAATAACATTTCATTGGCCCAAAGAAAGGGAATTTTTACAAGATAGTAAATGAGAATTTGTGCCTGTGAAAAACAGTGAAGATTGCAATGTATTAAACACCTGAAGAAGAAAAATTCCTTATCCCCTCTCTCTTAAATAAAGATTATGATCTTCAAAGTTCATTTCATTAACCTATAAAAATTCAATACAAGTTTAATGTTATGGCATATTACAACCTTGATTTTTATCAACTTTTAAAAAATCTACCCTTTTTTTTTCTCATAACTGGTTTTCACCAATCACTCCTAAGAGAGTTATAATATACTCCTTTTTGAACACTTTGAAAACTCTACAACTCGTCATAATTACTCTCTATACAGAACTTTATATTTCAGTCTTCAGAGATCCTGGCAACTTGACTAGATGAGTCCTGGACTCAACATTTTCAGTTGGGACTCACCAAAGTGTTCAAAATTTAGATTCTAATAATGGTGAGCTCACCAAATGTTTTTTTAAGTTTTCTGGACTCATCAAATTAAATATCTACATGTATCTCTGAGTCTTGTAATAAGGGTTAGGGTTAGGCTTATAGTGTTTAATGCCACATTCAGCAGTATTTCAGTTATATCATGGCAGTCAGTTTTATAGATGGAGGAAACCGGAGAAAACGGAGAAAACCACCCACCTGTCACAATTTACTGACAAACTTTATCACATAATGTTGTATGGAGTGCACCTCACTATGAATGGTGTTCGAACTCACAATTTTAGTGGTGATAGGCACTGATTGCACAGGTAATTGTAAATCCAACTACCGTACGATCTTGATCACGATGACCCCGAAAGATAATTGAAAAGAACTGACAATGGATAAATAATAGAGAGATACGACTTAAAATACTCATTATCAGAAGAAAACTTACTTATTAAATATCGAAAAGTCAAATTTGAAACCAAGACATCTAATAATTTTATCATAGGGTTCTCTCAAAGCAAAGTTATCAACTGTCAATCCTGGGGCACCTTCCTCGTCTCTAAACTGAAGTACAAACTTATCTCCATCCTTCACAAACTTGACTTCATCAATACTAGCCTCTAACAACCCATCAAGGGACTTCAGCTGGTACGTATCTAGCAAGGCATTATTGACAGCTCTGTAAAAAAAAAAAAAAACACAATGACAATCAAATAAACAGAAACAAATCTCAAAGGATTGTCTATTATTCTTCATGCTCTTAAAAAATGCATTTTAAGAAAATGAGAAAGACCATTTGTTATTGCTTAGAACGATTTTTTCCAAAAATGCAGTAGAATTCCAATAGTAATCAATCAAATTGAAAGATACCGGATCATTTGTAAATGATATGATTATATATCAGCCCTGTCTATTGATAGTGGTGTATATAGGATAATGAATTAGAACCAGAATTTTAATTACAACAAAAAAATGAAAACTCAAGGAGCAGTTTTACATGTTTTATGTTAGGGATGTTATCAACCTATTACGGGTGCTTTAATGGGGTCAGATGTACTAACCTTTGGTTCCAAGCAATATAATAGGTATATCAAAATGTTCCAATGAACAAATACCACTTTTAACAATAGTTCAGCTTATCATGGCAGTCCGTATTATTGGTGGAGAAACCAGAGTACCCGGAGAAAAACCACAGACCTGCCGCAAGTCACTGACAAAGTTTATCACATAATGTTATATCAAGTACACCTCGCCATGAGCGGGATTCATACTCACAACGTTATAGGCGATAGGCACTGATTGCATAGGTAGTTGTAAATCCAACTACCATACGATTTGATTTGATTTGATTCATTGTGTTTAACGCCACTTTCAGCAATATTTCAGCTACATGTATATGATGGTGACCAGTTTTAGTGGTGGAAGAAGCCGGAGTACCCGGAGAGAACCATCGACCATGGGAAAGCAACTGGTAAACTTTATCACTTGTGGCTGCGAGTCGAGTGCACCCTTTTTTGTAATTTACAAAGCCAGGCGCAAACCCACGCCGTACTGGTGATAGGCTTGTATGAGTTGTTAGGTAATCCAAATACCTAACTCATTGAGCCACCCAGGCCAAACTAACATACGATCACGACCACACGGCCCTTGGAATCAAAGAAAAAACATCCAAATTACAGTTAAATCGAACTATTCAAGGCAAGCAACTTATCTAAATGTTAGTACATTTGTTGTACATATAATATTAATGTACTTATTGTCTCTTTCATTACAACCAGCTGTGACAAGGCAAGTTACCTTTAAGAGCCAAGATGTATTTTGTAATACAATATTTTCATCGCACAATTTCAATCCAATTATTTCTGTTCATAAATGATTAATTAACATTAATTTCTAAGAATCAAATAATTCTGTGATATATAGATACAAATATTCTGATAACAATTGACACTTAAACAATTTGTTAATATCAGATATTGGAAACAGTTGCTCTTTTTACAAACCATTTTAAGTGGGTTTTTTAAACTGAATTAGATAACTTACTTTTCTCATGAAACTAATGGGAATAATTAATATTTTTATTTATCTTAAAACAGCATAACTTTGAATCTGGTTAAAATGTTATTTTTCTATATAATATTGGGGATATAAAGCCCAAGTATGGATTTAGTAAGAAACTGTTGATGAATGATAAAACCAAACAATATAACTGTTTAACATTTGCAATTCTTATTGAAACAAAAAACATGGGCATACAAGTCATTTATATATATNATTTTTATTTATCTTAAAACAGCATAACTTTGAATCTGGTTAAAATGTTATTTTTCTATATAATATTGGGGATATAAAAGCCCAAGTATGGATTTAGTAAGAAACTGTTGATGAATGATAAAACCAAACAATATAACTGTTTAACATTTGCAATTCTTATTGAAACAAAAAACATGGGCATACAAGTCATTTATATATATCAATAATGGGGTATATAGATATACCATATTAGTGCAGTGTCGTACAATATAAAGTTTACGTGTATGAGGCTTAAAAACTGGGATAAAGGACAGGTTCACAGAGCCTTTCCCCGAAGAAGAATTTTAAAGCTTTTTTCATTGCAGCCTTGAATAAAATTTGGACCATAAAAGTTCATGTACCTCTTAGACCTATGTGTAAGGTTGAATCTGGGTATTGTAACAATGTTTCATGCTTCATATAAGTGAATTTATTGACAATGTAGCAGTTTCGTACAGAAAAAGATTTTAAAAACATTTTGTCTTGCAGCCTAACATGAACAGAAAGTTTATAAACATTGACAGTAAACCATTCCACCAATGTGAACAAAAAGAACAACTACCTCCCACCTCAAAGTTAAACTTTCGACCTCCTGGGTCCTCAGGGTTTATAAAAGCTTGAATCTTTGTATCACAAAGACACTTTTGCTTAATAATGTCGCATGTCAGTTGCTAGTTGTTAAGATGATTGCAGCCTGTATGACATGCTTTACTCCAGGGTACATCATGTCAAATTATATTATGTTTCCATTACTGGTTCTTAAGAAAACAATTTTGTTTTCAAATTTCCCCATTGTGACATTCATTAAACCTTGCCTGACCCCATAAATCATAAAGTATTCATTTTTGCAGGTTTGAATACTCATATATAATTCAAAATAATGAATCATCCCATTTGCAGTTACATTTCCATTAATGGTTCTTGAGAAAATGATTAATTTTCACATCGCTGCCCATGTTAATTTTTGCCCAATTCTCCCCCCCCCCCCACATCCATCTAAAGGGATATGACCCCATAGTCACTGGACCCTTTATTTGTACAACATTGATTCATACTCTCTTGTCCCTTCATTGGTACAAGATTGCATCTCAAGTTTTGATAAAAATTAAAATGAGATGAAAAGAGGGATGCCAAGTGATAACAAACGGCCACAATAAGATAATGGACTTTTACCAGAACAACTACCACTAGAGGCTCAGATGAGCCTGTTTCGCTCACCTGACATAACTAAGTCCTCTTAAGAATGTCTGCATGCCGAATACATCTAAGTTACTATTCAAATCCCATAGGGTTCTATGTTAAAACTATGTCTGCTCATGGCAGCCATCTTGGATGGAGGTCGTGGTCACCGGATACAATTTTAAAAGTATACTACCCAAGGACCATCCATGCCATGTTTGCTTTAAATTGACTGACTGGTTTCAGAGTAGAAGACTTTTAAAAAATTTTCCCATAGGGTCCTATGTTAAAACTATGTCCGCTGACGGCGGCCATCTTGGATGGAGGTCGGGCTCACAGGACATAATTTTGAAAGTTGACCACCTAAGGACCATTCATGCCATGTTTGCTTTAAATTGACTTGCTGGTTTCAGAGAAGACTTTTAAACATTTTTTCCATAGGGTCCTATGTTAAAACTAAGTCAAGTGATGGTGGTCATCTTGAATTTCCGATCAGCAAATGATTCACATGTTTAGTACAGGACCACCCAATGATCATTCCTGTAAAGTCACAATTCAATTCGCTTAGTGGTTTCTAACAAGAAGATTTTTTAAAATTTCGACCAATCAGAACACATTATGGGCCCTGGTAGCCATGTTGGATTTCCGATCAGCGCCAAAAACAAAATCTTGCATAAGACCATCTAATGAACATTTCTGCCAAGTTTGGTTCAAATCTGTTTCGTGGTTTCAGAAAAAAAGATGAAAATGTGAAATTCCCATAGGGTCCAATGTTAAACTAAGTCGAGTCATGGCAGCCATCTTGAATTTCCGATCAGCAAATGATTCACAAGTTTAGTACAGGATCACCCAATGTTCATTCCTGTAAAGTCACAATTCAATTGGCTTAGTGGTTTCTAACAAGAAGATTTTTTAAATTTCGACCAATCAGAACACATTACGAGCCCTGGCAGCCATGTTGGATTTCCGATCAGCGCGAAAAACAAAATCTTGTATATGACCATCTAATGAACATTTCTGCCAAGTTTGGTTCAAATCTGTTTCGTGGTTTCAGAAAAAAAGATGAAAACGTGAAATTCCCATAAGGTCCAATGTTAAACTAAGTCGAGTCATGGCAGCCATCTTGAATTTCTGATCAGCAAATGATTCACAAGTTTAGTACAGGATCACCCAATGTTCATTCCTGTAAAGTCACAATTCAATTGGCTTAGTGGTTTCTAACAAGAAGATTTTAAAAATTTCAACCAATCAGAACACATTATGAGCCCTGGCAGCCATGTTGGATTTCCAATCAGCGCCAACAACTAAATCTTGTATATGACCATCTAATGAACATTTCTGCCAAGTTTGGTTCAAATCTGTTGCTTGGTTTCAGAAAAAAAGATGAAAATGTGAAATTCCCATAGGGTCCAATGTTAAATTAAGTCGAGTCATGGTGGCCATCTTGAATCTCCGATCGGCAAACGATTCACAAGTTTAGTACAGGACCACCCAATGATCATTCCTGCAAAATCACAATTCAATTGGTTTAGTGATTTCTGACGAGAAGATTTTCAAGGTTTCAACCAATCAGAACACATTATTGGCCCTGGCAGCCATGTTGAATTTCAGATCTACACCAAAAACATAAATCTGGTAGAGGACCATACAATGAACATTTATGGCAAGTTTGGTTGAAATCTGTTCAGTGATTTCAGAGAAGAAGAGTTAAATGTGAAAAGCTAACGGACGGACAACGGATGCTTACCCATGACAAAAGCTCACATGACCTTTGGCCAGGTGAGCTAAAAATGGAAAACCAAAATATTGATATGATTAATTTCTATGTAATTTCAATTTAGTATCTGAAATCAAAAATTCATCAGGTTGAAGTTGTAGGACAGGACTGGGTTGCTCAAAACGTTGGTTAGTGTTATCCACTGGTTAAATCTAGTTATCCAATGGATAAATTTAACCACCGGTTAATTTTTGTTGCTCAAATGTTATCCACTGGATAAAATGCCTTATCAGGACTGGGTTGCTCAAAACACTGGTTAATTGTATCCATTGGTTAGGTTAACCGATGGATAAAATTGCTAACCAGTGGTACCGTATCCGCTGGATAATTTTATGTTGCTCAACCTTTGGATAGTGCTGTGATAACTAACCAGTGGTTAAGTAGCTTAACCAGTTGATAGTATCCCATAATTCCATAGTATTCTTTGTAACAAAATGTCAGAAATCGTCTACTCAAACTAGAAAAGAAGTATGCCCACGCACTTGATAATTATGGACAAAGTTATTTTGTTAGGAGTGATTTTTTAAAAATGAAGTGTGTCTGTAAGACACAAATGATGTCCCCGCCTGACCATAAGAAATTATAAACAAGTCAAAAACTGTAGTAGGAGCCATACAACCCATGTTTCCATTATGTAGCTAGTAAGAAGGAAATGAAGTCTAACTACCTGTCATTCTGTTAACATTTATGCACCAATGCGCATTATAGTACCCTAAATACGGTAACCATAATTAGGTCAAAACAAACGAATATCATAACAAATGCAGAAAAGGCAAAAGTGTGGAAATAAATGACAGACTCTGTGAATGCAAGGGCGGGTGGACAAAAAAAAAGATCGGAAGAGCAAATCAAGGAAAAGTGGAGAAAAGTCTGTTCTACGGCAAAGTTGGAGGCTGCATTAAATAGAAAGAGTCTCAATCAGACAGCAGGGGTCCAGCTTTGCCAGCGCCAAGTGAAGTGACACAAAAATCATAGAACTTTACACCGATACACTAAGACATATCAGAAGAGGAAAGGGATAGTCTTATGAATTTTCTCTGTACTTTCCAAGAAATTAATATGTCAGTCATGGATATACCATCAATGGTGCATGACACCATTTCTTTCATTCTTCATTATTCAGAAAACACAGGTACTTTTATAAAACAAAATAATGAATGCATGTTGCATCCCTTTCTAGCCAACTATATACACCCGTTCAAAATTTTCAAATACGGGATACAGATTCCCTACTTTAAGGATATTTGTTGATCCCTCCTTATTGGTTTTTGACATCTATATGTAGCTGCGGTTAGCCATTTCTTAGCATTATATTTAGACCAATAAAAAAGTGCATAGTTAACAAGAACTATTATTTTCAGATACTAGTATTTATTACTGTCGGTCTGTCTTACAATACTATAGATGTATATAGGGTACATGGTTTCAAAGAAAAAAAAATTGAAGGTGTTTTTAAACGGATTTTGATTATTTTTGAACCAGAAGACGTAGCAATTTCTAGGGATAACCTTGTTTCGGCTAGTTTTCATTTTCTGGTGATTTACACTTTATTTCTCTTAAATCCAATATACACTGTATTTTCTAATAAAAGTGGAATCCTAAAATAACATCACGTTATTTAAACCAGAGGAAAACAAAAAGTGGAGTTGGTTGTCAGTTATCTTATACGGTAACGTTCCTGTTAATTATATTTGAAGGTCTATATATTTCATGGAATAGGTATCGATCGGGAAAGGGGTTTAAATAACTTAGACTGCAAATTACCTGTGTGATCAAACACACCCTGTACATTTTTAGAATAGTACCCCTTCCTATTAACAAAGGCGTGTTAATCTAGTTACAAACCCGGTAATATGTCGTGAATGAGGAAAGGACCGGAAAGTGTTTACAAGTGGAACATATCCGTGGTCATTTGTGACACAGATATTCCACAACGGTCAACCAAGTCATGGTGGCGACCGTAAAATTTTCGAAGTGACGACTTCAACTTTACCAAAAGGAACCCTTGGTTCAGTAGCTTCCTTGTTAGCAGCAACCCTCTATCAAGGAAATCCTGATAGGAACCACAAGCTCTGGAATATCGTATCCACTGAGAGATATCCCAGGGGCGGATCCAGGATTTCAAGTTAGGGGGGGCGCACTTAAAAAAATCGCGCCGAGCTGAGTGAGGCGCGAAAAGTTTTGGGGTATTTGTGTGAAAATTCATGATTTTACGCAAAAAAATCATATTTCTTCCAATCTTAGCAGGGGGGGGGGGCAGGTGCACCCCCCCTTGAATCCACCCCTGTATACTCCATATTAGTTATGAATTGAAGCTTTTCAATAGAAAATCTAAATCTATCCCTGAATTCTCTATCATTAAAATCCAACTCAATATGCCGATACACTCTTTCTTTTTGCTGTCGTCTTACCATCTTTAACCAATGGTTAAATATTTATCCGGCCAAAATTGAGGGGTTAACTTTATCCACTGGATAAGTCATTTTATACAGTGGATAAAATTTGAGCAACAAAAATTAACCGGTGGTTAAATTTATCCATTGGATAACTAGATTTAACCAGTGGATAACACTAACCAACGTTTTGAGCAACCCAGTCCTGGTGGATAAAGTTAACCCCTCAAATTTGGCCGGATAAATATTTAACCATTGGTTAAATATGGTAAGACGACAGCAAAAATAAAGAGTGTATCTGCATATTGAGTTGGATTTCGATGATAGAGAATTCCGGGATAGATTTAGATTATAGAGACACAAGGCCCGGGTGGCTCTATGAGTTATGTAGTTCGAATACCTAACAACTCATACAAGCCTATCAACAATAAAGCGCGAGTATGCACCCGGCTTCATAAATTACAAAAAAAGGATGCACTTGACTCGCAGCCGCAAGTAATAAAGTTTACCAGTTACTTGCTCGTGGTCGGTGGTTCTCTCCGGGTACTCGTATTCTAAAAATGTACAGGGTGTGTTTGATCACACAGGTAATTTGTAATCTTAAGTTATTTAACCCCCTTTTCCGTTCGATACCTATTCCATGAAATATATAGGTCTTCAAATATAAATAACAGGAATGTTAACGTATAAGATAACTGACAACCAACTCCACTTTTTGTGTTCCTGTGGTTTAAATAATGTGATGTTATTTTAGGATTCCACTTTTATTAGAAAATACATTGTAAATTGGATTTTAAAACAAATTAAAGTGTAAATCACCAGAAAATGAAAACTAGCCGAAACAAGATTATGCCTAGAAATTGCCATGCCTTCTGGTTAAAAAATCATCAAAATCCGTTTAAAAACGCCTTCAATTTTTTTTTTCTTTGAAACCATGTACCCTATATAGACGGACCGACAGTAATAAATATCTTAAAATAAAATTTAACTATGCACTTTTTTTATTGGTCTAAATATAATGCTAAGAAATGGCAAGCCACAGCTACATATAGACTTCAAAAACCAATAAAGAGGGATCAACAAATATTCTTAAAGTAGTAAATCTGTATCCTGTATTTGCAAATTTTGAACGGGTGTATATAGTTGGCTAGAAAGGGATGCAACATGCATTCATTATTTTGTTTTATAAAAGTACCTGTGTTTTTTGAATAATGAAGAATGAAAATTGATGGTATATCCATGACTGACATATTAATTTCTTGGAAAGTACAGAGAAAATGTAAAAAGACTATCCCTTTCAGGGGCGGATTCAGGGGGGAGGGGGTGTGCCCCACCCTAAAATTGGAAAAAATATGATTGTTTTTTTTGGCGTAAAATCGTGATTTTTCACACGAAATACCCCAAATATTTTTGCGCCTCCCTCCGCTCGGCGTGATTTTTTTTAAGTGCCCCCTCCCCCCAATCCTGGATCCACCCCTGCCTTTCCTATTCTAATATGTCTTTAGTGCATCGGTGTGAAGTTCTATGATTTTTTGTGTCACTTCACTCGGCGCTGGCAAAGCTGGACCTTCTACTGTCTGATTGAGGCTCTAACTATTTACTTCAGCCTCCAACTTTGCCGTAGAACATACTTTTCCCCACTTTTCCTTGATTTGCTCTACCGATCTTTTTTTTCCCCACCCGCCCTTGCATTCACAGTCTGTGATCTCTTTCCACACTTTTGCCTTCTCTGCATTTGTTATAACACTCGTTTGTTTTGACCTAATT
>MJUT01006184.1:313782-324338 GCA_002080005.1 Gigantidas platifrons | reverse complement strand
GACCATTCATGCCATGTTTGCTTTAAATTGACTTGCTGGTTTCAGAGGAGAAGACTTTTAAACATTTTTTCCATAGGGTCCTCCTATGTTAAAACTAAGTCATGTCATGGTGGCCATCTTGAATTTCCGATCAGCAAATGATTCACAAGTTTAGTACAGGACCACCCAATGATCATTCCTGTAAAGTCACAATTCAATTCGCTTAGTGGTTTCTAACAAGAAGATTTTTTTAAATTTCGACCAATCAGAACACATTATGGGCCCTGGTAGCCATGTTGGATTTCCGATCAGCGTCAAAAACAAAATCTTGTACAAGACCATCTAATGAACATTTCTGCCAAGTTTGGTTCAAATCTGTTTCGTGGTTTCAGAAAAAAAGATGAAAATGTGAAATTCCCATTGGGTCCAATGTTAAACTAAGTCGAGTCATGGCGGCCATCTTGAATCTCCGATCGGCAAACGATTCACAAGTTTAGTACAGGACCACCCAATAATCATTCCTGCAAAATCACAATTCAATTGGATTAGTGGTTTCTGACGAGAAGATTTTCAAGGTTTCAACCAATCAGAACACATTATTGGCCCTGGCAGCCATGTTGAATTTCCGATCAGAGAAGAAGAGTTAAATGTGAAAAGCTAACGGACGGACGACGGACGCTTACCCATGACAAAAGCTCACATGACCTTTGGCCAGGTGAGCTAAAAATGGAAAACCAAAAAATTGATATGATTAATTTCTATGTAATTTCAATTTAGTATCTGAAATCAAAAATTCATCAGGTTGAAATTGTAGGACAGGTAACCATGTGGATGAAAATTCTACAAACTAATTAAGTAACAAATAGTTTCTATGCACAGTCAAACCTGCCTTGAAGGGAAGCTCTATAGAGCAATGTCTAAAAAGGACAGTCTCATTTTTCCCATTAATAAATAGTGTATATAATTCTAACCTGTATATAAAGAGCACCTGTTGATAAAGGCCACATTTTCAGGTTCCGTTGAGTGGTTATTATATACAGGTTTTACTGTATTTGCTTTAGCAATAAAAAAATATTTAGGTAATGAGCAGCTGCAAGTCTTATAAAGACTTTTTCTGAATTGTGATTGAATTTACCTCAGGTCTCCCACATAATGAGTTGACCATGACAGCCTCACTCTGGATCGACCAACCATATGTATCACACCTGTAGCACCATAAATAGAATCAGCAGTTTCAAAAGCTGCATTTCCACGACCTACAAAATATGACAATATTTTTTTAAAAAGTAAGGGAACTGTGGCTGCAGTCGTTGTTGGATTTACATCAACCTATACACAATCTGTGCCTACCTCATTTGAGTTAAAATCATTTCAATATTGACATAATAATTATACAATAAAGTTTGTCAGTGACCTGTGGCAGGTCTGATGTTTTCTTTTGAGTACTCATTAGTGTTTGAAAAGTCGAAATTTCTGATGAAAGTAGAACAATCATTGTTATCCCTTTTTGACCTCTGACCTTTATTGAAATAAAGCTGGTGATATAGATTCATTAAAGGATGTTATTTTGAATCTGTGTAATACACAGGTACTTATATAAACGATACTTTTAATGTCAGAGGTGTACACCTACAGACCAGGATGTAATTAAGAATTGAATGCATTCTTTTGAAGTTTCATTGGGGTATGAAAGCGTTGACCGAAGTACATTTTCAATGAAGCGAGGTAGCGCTTCGAAACGTTGAAAATGTGCTTCGATCAATGCTTTCATACCCCAATGAAACTTCAAAAGAATACATTCAATTCTTATAATTATATTTAAATCACACCAAAATTTAATAGTTGAATTTTTCGTTGTGAATTTTATTTGTGTTAGATTATTTGCTGTTGGAAATTACTACGCCACTGATTGTTTACATCTGACGTCGTCATGGAGGCACGTGCAAGTTCGGGTTTGAGTTTCATTGGGATGTGAAACATCTCTTTTATAATTATATGACCACTTCATAACCAATCATATTGCAACATTTCAATGAAAAACGGAAGTAATGTAATTATATAAAAATAAAGCCTGTATTGTCAAGTGTTCATCCTCTACAGAAACCATGAATTTCTTCCTGTACTTAGGGATTTACCATTTAAGAATTTTTTTGTTTTTGTGTTTTGTTTTAAATGGGGGAGGGGAGGGGTGTATGTTCTTTTCCCCTCAACCAGAATTCTTTTCTTTACATGAGACAAAATTCAGTATGTTTTATTCAAACCCGACTCAAATTTCTCATTGCCATTTATCAGTATTATTTATTTATTTTCCATGTTTCAGGTCAATGTTTCTATATAAAATTTGATGACAGAAGAACCAAACGAACAGTAAATAATTAAAAACAATTAACTGGTTATTCCTCTATTGTTAAAAGGTTGTCATATACAATGATTCGTTATATTCAGAGAAATATTCTACAAAACACATTGTCGTGACGACAACAATTATTAACTCCAATATGCGAACGCGATTCCTGTTTATTTATGATAATAAATATCATATCACACGTCTCAATTGTCTTCATTAACTTTGTATACAAATAAAATCTTCAATAGAAGTTATTAATTTTCCAGCCATAATAATTTTTCATAAAATAAAATTTCATATCACCTAACTATAAGCTTTGATCATTTTAGTTTATTCTACCAATATGATAAATATTCAATAAATCTTCCTTGCATTAAACATGTGGCAATTATTTTTGTTTCCTACGGGGAAAAAATAACATGGACGTATAATAAAGCAATCTTTATTAAATTGTGGATGCTTTAAAAATTGGCCTAGGCTGTTTTAATTATAAAATGTAAACATTAGTTTGCTAAAGTGTTTGCTCTGTGCCGTCATGTCACTTCCTACGATGAAATATCCCATCGCCCTTTGTTACGATGAAATATCCCATCGCCCTTTGTTACGGTGATTATATTCATTAGTTTTCACTCGGCAGAAAAATAATGATCTCTAACAATCAATCACTGTTATCAAGATCTTTTAATCATTCAAAGATTATGACAGAATCGAATAATATGAATCCAAATGACATTGGAAAATTTATAGTCGTGACGGGGATAACGGAAATGAGTGATGTGGAACATGGTTTTCTGACTTAGTAATTTTCTAATGAAAAAAAAAATACAATATTGAAGTTTCAGAATAATTTTAATTTTCATTTATTGACTCTGGAAAAAAAAATATTTCATGATTATCTAATTATATAACACAGGGACGATTTTTGAAAAAAAAATTATAACTGAAAATAGATGAAACCATTATATACAACTCCTTTCAAAATGCTTATTTTTGACTTATTCTGACTGTGTCCAGCAATATTTCGAAACTTTTTTTAGAGTAAAATAACTGAAAAAGAAGGCACCCTTTATAATATGACATTGCTGCTATTATACTTCTTTTCCAAACGTAAAAAGAGAACAAAATTAACAGCTACCATGATAGGTATCTTCATGCTTAAAAAGCAGTGGACAAAGTGAAATGAAGAAAAAAATATGTATATAGTATACAAATATGTCCTTGCAGGGCAATTTAAAATTCCAAATTCTACAGCAGTACAGTCAATATTTAATAGTGTAATAGTTCAGTATCGGTTTGCTGAATTGTTGTATCAGGGCCAATCTTTTATTTAGGCCTTGGGCTCCTTGGTGGAGTGGTACTAATAAAACTTGAAACCCTGTTGCAGCTTTAACATAATACAGGATAATAGTTTACTCTAAAATATGCTGTTTATGTTAGATGAAAAGATCATATTTTACAAATGTCATCTTTAGTGAAAATCACTAATTTTCCAAAAGGATCAGTAATAATAGTAACAATATGTTCAAACCTTTGGGAGTATAGTCTGTGTTAAAAATATTGGGAATCATTTTTAATTTGATTTTCTTAATTATGAAATAGACTATTCAGAAAAAAAGTATATAGTTATCGTTTACTGAAAGTCAGTGAAAAATGAGATGAAAATACAACCCAAGTTAAATTCAAAACACGACAGGTGTGTCCGTGTTTTATAAGAAATAGGACCTGCATACCATTAGAGAGCACCTGAGTTCATCCTCATATTTTTGATGTGGTGAGTGATGCTCATCTTTATAGTTTTTTGTGTTGTATTTTTTTGTTTTGTTTGCCTTCCTTGGAAATACCTGTACCAAGTCAGGGCCATTGCGGTTTTCCCAGTTTTCCGTTTGTTGACTTATGAGTTTTGCCTTTCCCTTTGGAAGATTGCTCGGTGTTCGGTAATTTTGTTATTACCCTTATTCATCCTGTGTCTTGTGTACCCAGTGTTGCCCGTGTCTCTGGATTGTCCATTCTTGATTGCCTGTTCGGTTATCTCTTACATTGATTTACGGCATTGTAGACATATGTTCAACAGATTGCAAATCATTGCAGAGCTGTCGCTAGCCAGGCGAGTAGAATAAAGAATCATTAGCATTGTCCTGTCGGCCAAGTGTTGTTTAATGGAGAAAATTAATAATTAACTTAGATAATATAGGATAATTGACGTTGTATATAGATTTAATCAAATCAGTGACGCACAATTTTTCCTTACCTCAATTTAAATCATTGTTATGAAAATCATGTATATTATGCTAACAGTAGTGTTAATTGATCTAATTAACGATCCTAGTCAATACTCTGATTGTATTTATTAGCGGTAAAGAATAATTAGCATGCATCATTTTCCGTCAATTAACAAATGTCAACAGAAAAAAAAATAGCAAAATATTTGTCTAACATTCTGTAAATTAACAAAAATTGACGAAGACCACCATCATAATGATTATATTTGGTCAAGCGTGTGTATCGATGTTTGTTTTTCTCCTGATTTATATCTTTAATAAAACGCCAACCATATTAAATGATTTGCCATAACTCAGATCCATCCTGCTGGAGTAATGTTAGAATAAATTGTTCCCCTCAACAAAGAGGCCATTTCTCTTATAAGGCAGAATTGCAGAATGGGTGACCTGATCTAATCAATTTTTGGCTATCCTGTTTAGATCTCTTGGCTTTATTACTCCCAAAGACTTTGTCAATACTTGATGATGTAATTAAAAAAATACTTTTTTTAATCTTTCCTCTAGCTGGTAGAGTTTAAACATTTTATAAAAAAAAAATTAAATACTCAATTTTTATACCAGTATTAAGGATGTATTCATTGGGGTTTCACAGGTCAATTCATTATATGTTCGGCAGGATTTCATTTCCCAGAAATAGCTGAAAAATTATTGAAATGTGTGTAAAATACCAATAACCCTTCAGACTCCATTACATAGTACAGTGGTCCCCATCTGACAAGACCCTGCTTCTTCTACCATGGAAGAGTGGCCTTATAATAGGGGTGACCTCTATTGGAGGAATTTAGTAGTACATGTACTTTACTACTGGGTGCAACCGAAATCTGGCTTGATAAGAGGGCTTGCCTTTGATATGAGTGGCCTTATAATAGGGGTGACCTCTATTGGGGGAATTTAGTAGTACACATGTACTAGTTTACTACTGGGTGCAACCGAAATCTGGCCTGATAAGAGGGCTGGCCTTTGATATGAGTGGCCTTATAATAGGGGTGACCTCTACTGGGGGAATTTAGTAGTATTTTACTACTGGGTGCAACCGAAATCTGGCCTGATAAGAGGGCTGGCCTTTGATACGAGTGGCCTTATAATAGGGTAACCTCTATTGGGGGAATTTAGTAGTACTAGTTTACTACTGGGTGCAACCGAAATCTGGCCTGATAAGAGGGCTTGCCTTTGATATGTGTGGCCTTATAATAGGGGTGACCTCTATTGGGGGAATTTAGTAGTACTTTACTACTGGGTGCAACCGAAATCTGGCCTGATAAGAGGGTTGGCCTTTGATATGAGTGGCCTTATAATAGGGGTGACCTCTATTGAGAGGAGGACATTTAGTAGTATTTTACTATCCGAGTGCATCCAAAATTTGGCCTGATAAGAGGGCTGGCATTGGATATGAGTGGCCTTATAATAGAGGTGGCCTCTATTGAGAGGGGGGCAATTTAATAGTATTTTAATATCTGAGTAAATCCAAAATCTGGCCTGATGAGAGGAAGGGGTGACCTTATAATAGAGGGACTATTGTAAAAATGTGTAAATTATCACTGTATAATAGAATGGCTATTTTTTATATAATAAGATTAATTATTTCAATGTAATACTGTGAGAAATATGGATTATGCTCTGAGTATTTTCTAAATTACATTTTCACAGATAAAAGACCACATGATACAATATTAAACTTAATGAATGATCTTCAAACAAGACAATTTCCTTAATTTGATTTAAAGGACAAAATAATTTTGAACCTCAGTATTATGCATCTTAATGCACTGAGAAAATTTAATTAGTTCAATACAAGCAAAAAGTGTCAAGAAGAATAAACGTGAGAAAAAAGGTCAACAAAAGATGGTAATAAAATACATATTATAATAAAGAATGTCCTTCACTGTGTTTAGTAATCAACTTATACAAACTTAAGTAACAGTGTAATAATATTCATTTCAAACAAAATTCATTATCTATATACTCTTTACATAACAGAACAAAGAAAATTATCTGAATGAGATTTTTTAAATTATTTTTTTTATATTCATAAATGGAGAAAAAAACATCTGGTAACTTATTACATTTACTTGGAAATTAGACAAGGTCACAATGATCTTCTTTAAAAGAGAGTTTTCAATTATCTATATATAACAAATAAAGGCTATTTTTGATGTAAAAACATGGGTCTCCCACTCAAGGCCAGATTATGACCTTTCGATAAACAAAGAAAGCTGGAAAGGGACATAACTTATAAATAACTTTTAAGAACAGCAATTTCTCTAAATGATGAAGTCCAGAAATGGTCATAACTCAGGAAAAAAAGTCAATCGCTGAAATATTTTGATCTGCACATCTCTGCACATGCATAATGCAGAATGATCTGATCCTGATCAAAATAGGACGAGTAATAAACGATTTATTTACAAGGTTTGTTTACGGTTTATGGTGTTTAATGTCACTTTCAACAATATTTTAGTTATATCATTAAGCAGTCCGTTTTATTGGTAGAGGAAACCGGAGTACCCGGAGAAAACCACCGACCTGTCGTAAGTCACTGACAAACTTTATCACATAACTACAAGGTAAATTTGACAAAAGATTTAACACAAAAAGTGATATGTTGGTTTCTAATCTGTACAAGACATCTATCTATCTATCTTTGATTCATTAACAAGATTCAGAGTTACGTGTCAAATAATTAATACAATCCATAATTATAAAACCAAAATAGACAAATTGACAGAAAAATTAAGTGGACATACTAAAATAACATTGCATATTTTTAAGTTAATGAATTCACAGTAAGATTTATATGAAATCAATATTTTTTTTTATCCAGCCGTAATTGTTGGCTTTGTAAATCCATTGACCATATAATTGCAATTTTAGCTGAATATAAGTTGAATGATTTTTCTACATAAAAAAATATTAGCCTTATGATACTGAAGGATGTCATCTAAAAGTATATACGCTGCTTTTCTTTTACAGCAAATTAAAGTGGAAAGTCATGTCAGTATGGTTTTAACCATTAACGAGAGAATAACTGATAATCCAGCCTTTTGTTTTAGCACGGTCATCTAAATGGTTTTAAATACGAGACATCACCAGTACGGTAATGTGGACATACCAAAATTACATTCTATCAAAACAACTTAGATTTCAAATTTAGAGAGCATGACACATTTCTGGAATAACCTTCATCAGGTATGCTCAAAAGCCAAAATATTTGAAAGACAAATAATTTAAAAAGCTTTTGGGACTTAATGAATTCAAAGTAGAAATTTTATATAAAATCAACAATTAAGCTTGAAAGATTACATTTTTAAAGTTTCACAACTTTTAGATTAATATGTATTTGTCCATAAGTTTTCAGTTCTACTTTTTAACAAACTTGTGACTGCGACTGAAAAAGTATGGATAGTTGGGTAAGAAAACAAAATTGCCTTTTGTAGAAGCTGAAATAGGCCCAACTCTTTTTTTTAAATCTACAAAAACTGTCTTCAACGTGCAGAGACATGGTACTCTCCAGTCATGCTACTCACTATGAACTATAGTTCACGGTCTGGCTTTCCGTTACATAACCTGACGATCCCTAGACAAGAGGACGCCCCCTACCTTTAAATTACATATGAGATATTGATTGGCCAATCGAAAATAAATATCCCGACAAAAATATCAACAAAACGAATTTGTTTTAGGGTGTGAAATTTGTTTGACCTAGTTCCTAGAATATGGTTTGAACGCTATATTAATCTTACATACATCCTGAATCGTCTATACATTTTATCAAAAAGCAGAAACTACCAGATTAATCAAACGAGAAACCGTTGTATACATCATATAATGATGCCAAATATATGTAAGACTTCTGTTGATTGGCTATCAATCACTAGTTCAACAAGCTGTCTATTCCGTCATACAGCTGAAGCTAGAAATATCGTTATGACAACAGTAACGTTAGTCCATAAAAAAGGTAATAGTAATTAATCACACTACAGAACGATGTCAAATTAATATACATTATAATTTCTTTGGTACATTTCATAAAATGTGTTAAAATATAGTTGATAACTCATGAGACAGATGATAAACTGACACACTTTGGAGTACATTGTACTTGACGAGTACATAACACTTTATGTGCTCCTTAATTAACCCTTATTTTACTGTACTGCCAGTCTTCAGACTCACATTAGAGTACTTTATACTGTCTATAATTCTCCTCTATTTTACACTGTTATAGTCTTCAGACTCACTTTAGAGTTTGTGCTATCTTAAACTGACCTTTATTTTACATCACTATAAATTTTCGAACTCACTTTTAGAGTACTTTATACTGTCTATAATTCTCCCCTATTTTACACTGTTATCAGTCTTCAGACTCACTTTAGAGTTTGTGCTATCTCTAATTGACGCCTATTTAACATCACTGCCAGTCTTCAGACTTAAGAGTACTTTATACCGTCACTAACTGACCCTAATTTTACATCACTACCAATATTCACTCACTTTAAGGGTACTTTATAAAAACACAGACATCTAACTTAGTGTGCATGACGTGGAATAACCCTCATCATGTATGCTCATAGTGGAATAACCCTCATCATGTATGCTCATAGTGGAATAACCCTCATCATGTATGCTCAGTCAAATAACCCTCATCATGTATGCTCAGTCAAATAACCCTCATCATGTATGCTCATAGTGGAATAACCCTCATCATGTATGCTCATAGTNTTGATCTGGACAAAAAAATCCATCTGATATGCATGATAAACGCTGTGCAATGGATGAAAATTCCCATTTCACGTTTCCCGGGGAAAGTAAAAAAAAACACGGGAAAGTGATATGCTGATCGGTATCCGATACTTCCCGCCGGGAAAGTGTTATAAGTCCGTTGTTGCTCGATGTTGTACTTTGCGGTTATCAGATATATCAGTTTTTGAAACTGGTTTACGATTTATTTAAGCCTGAATTCCGTATGTAAAGGTATAAAATTGTATGTACACAAGGTACCAGATATCGATGTTGATTTGCAGTTGAACTTTCACAGATCATTTTGAAATAAAAACTAAATTATAAATTAGATACAGTGATTTGGATTAAAAAAAATTCAACGAGACTATATCCATGCAGTCTTGACAGAACGGTTCGGCTGTATGTAAACTGTACATCTGACTTCATCAGAAAAAGAATGCGCGCGTATGACGCGGAGTTTTTATGTGGAAATGCGCCATTTCGTCCGGTAATGCGACTATGGCGCGGGGAGCGTGGTAATCCCAATCACTGATCTCTAATTGACGCCTATTTAACATCACCGCCAGTCTTCAGACGAGTACTTTATACCGTCACTAACTGACCCTAATTTTACATCACTACCAATATTCAGACTCACTTTAAGAGTACTTTATACCATCACTAACTGACCCTAATTTTACATCACTACCAATATTCAGACTCACTTTAAGAGTACTTTATACCGTCACTAACTGACCCTAATTTTACATCACTACCAATATTCAGACTCACTTTAAGAGTACTTTATACAGTCACTAACTGACCCTAATTTTACATCACTACCAATATTCAGACTCACTTTAAGAGTACTTTATACTGTCACTAACTGACCCTAATTTTACATCACTACCAATATTCAGACCCACTTTAAGAGTACTTTATACCGTCACTAACTGACCCTAATTTTACATCTCTACCAATATTCAGACTCACTTTAAGAGTACTTTATACCGTCACTAACTGACCCTAATTTTACATCACTACCAATATTCAGACTCACTTTAAGAGTACTTTATAAAAACACAGACATCTAACTTAGTGTGCATGACGTGCATCTGGAATAACCCTCATCATGTATGCTCATAGTCAAATAACCCTCATCATGTATGCTCATAGTCAAATAACCCTCATCATGTATGCTCATAGTCAAATAACCCTCATCATGTATGCTC